>VUQH01056233.1:0-12213 GCA_015106775.1 Etroplus canarensis | reverse complement strand
CCTGGTCACTCCCAGGGAAAATCTCAACATCTTCAGTTCTGCCACCTCCAGATCTGCTTCCTGTCCTGTTGTCAGTGCCATCCTCTCCAAACCATACATCATGGCAGGTCTCACTACCATCTTCTAAACCTTCCCTTTCACTCTTGCTGCTATCCTTCTGTCACAAAGCACCCCTGACACTCGTCTCCACTCACTCCATTCTGTCTGCACTCTCTTCTTCATCTCTCTTGTGCTCTGTCCATTGCTTTGGATGGTTGATCCCAGGTATTTAAACTCATCCACCTTCACTATCTCTACTCCTTGCATCTTCACCGTTCCACCTGCCTCTCTCTCATTAATGCACATGTACTCTGTCTTGCTTCAACTGACTTTCATTCCTCTTCTCTCCAGTGCATACCTCCACCTTTTCAGGCTCTCTTCCACCTCCTCGTCTATGAACATCATAGTCCATGGAGACTCCTGCCTAACCTAATCTGTCAACCTGTCCATCACTAGTGCGTTCCAGTAAAAATAAAAAAAACACAATACACAAATTTAACACTTTGAATCAACTCCAGATCCTTTATCCACTTAATTTGTCATGAGATAATAAGGGAACAGGCCTCAGCTAGCAATTACACTATTTGGTAGTCAACTGTCCAATGACTTTAGAGGCTCTAAAAATTGTGGACTATGTATAAAGTCTCCACTTTAATCACATCTTAACTGTTTGATTAAAAATCCTCTGTGGTGCTATACAGAGGCAAAATTACAAAAAAGAAAAAGAGAAATAGTGTCAATGTCCAAAAACTTATCGACCTAACTGTGTATTGATGAAGTCATTAGTGGTTGCCTCTAACAATACTGATTAGACACAGACATGCCTGAGGCTCTCTCAAGTCAGTGCTTTGTCATAAACACCATTAGAGAGAGAATGTAGAGAAAAATATAATCTTTTCTTCAGTTAAACAATAATGGTGACTGATTAATTGGAGTTACAAGAAACATTAAAAGGAGAGTTGTCATAACCCCAGCAGGCAAAAAGAGTCAGGTCACAAAGAGTAATTTTTCATTCAACATGCATGAGTGATGTACATCTTAATCTCACTATTACTCTCTCTAGTTTTGAGTTGCTCTTCAAAGTACCTACCCTTTTCTGGTCCTTCAACAGCTTCTCGGGCTGGTTCTGATCCAGCTGCTGTGTGCAGTGAGTAGTGTGAGCATAGTGGTTGAACAAATACAAACACAGGGTTAGTATTCATGCAGCACAGAGAAGGCAATTGTCAGGTTAATTACCACATCTTGTACCTATTCAGCTATTTCAAGTGGCCATGCAAAGGACTGCTCAATGTGAGTTGCCATGCTTTTACTGGTAGGTCAGAAACCAAGGAGGCATTTTGGTTGTAGAAGATTAAGAGAGCTGTGATAGGAGATGTGTACAGTGTTGACTCTGTTGAAATATTCAACATGTCAGGTGTGATTAGACATTTTATTAATTTTCCAAATTCTATTAGCATGACTGAATGTTTTTCCTATAGTTTAGTCTATAAGTATCTGGACAGTTACACTTTTTTATTCTTTAGACTTGAAATAGAATAATAAATGCATTAAAATGAGAAATCTCAAATTTTAGTACGTAACCAAAAAGAAGAGATAATTTTAACCATTTTACACAGAAGGCAAAAGGGATTTGGATACTTATGCATGAAGTCAAACAAAACCACTAAACTACTGAACCATGAAATTCTCTTGAACATCATTTGCAGTCAGTGATTGCCGAGAATACCCAACACAGACATCAGCAGGTGTTTTTTTTTTTTTTTTTATTCTTCCTTGGCGATTCCCTCTTAAGTCTTCACTGCAGCCACCTCCAACTCTTGCTTCTTGTGTGGTATGTCATGTCAGGTCTTTAGGTAGTGAAACACATACCAACAGGACTAAGATCAAGGCCATAATGATAAAATCTTTTCCAATGACTTTAATTATTTGGCTAATCTGATGACATAAAATGTTTCTGTATAACTCTTCATTGCTTTCAACAGCTCTCAAAATATACCAAATACCAGTGGAAGGGTAACTTTTACACTCCTCACAACTGTAACCTGGCCTGTTTATAAGGCTTATGAGAATCTTGTTGTGAATCCTCTGAGGTACTTGCCATGAACTCTTCTCTTTGATATTGACCACAAAACATGAACGCCTACATCCTGGAAGTTTCACAAAGTATATTTCACACAAGACTTGAGCTCCTTGCATACCAGGTTAAGAGCCATTTCCTTTCTTTTGTACTTCACTGTCTCATGCACATCTACTTTTTCTGAATTATTCCAACTATTTTTGAAAAAGCAACTATGTTTGCTATATCTAAAATTGTTTTTGTTCTTTTTTTAAAATCTGTATATTGATTGTATAGTCACCAGTTTATTCTGCATACAAACAGCCAGCTCTACCTCAGTCCAAATGTCAGGTCTTAACTCTTAATGAGAAAAATGCTAGACTTCCTTTGTGTACAAACTAATGCTGAAACAAACCTTAGCTTTCCGAGAAACATTCCAGTTGTCCAACTTATTTTGAATCCTTGCAACTCAGACATATGTTAAAATGGTACTTCCCCCACATAGTTCTTTCAGTGCTAACAAAAAACCCCCCCAACCAGCTTAAAGCAGAGACAACGCACTTTAGTGAGTCATGTATTACTTGCCTTAAACAATCAGGTGCCCAAATAAACAAAAAAAAGACATTTTATATTTTTTACAAGCATTCATGCTATTCATTAATGATAATTTCTTGAAGCATTATCAGTGTAAGTACTTTTGGCTCAAGGGGCGCATCGGTAATTTGGCAGAGGTTTTATGCCAGACGCCCTACCTGACACAACCCCCATGGTGAGGGGAGTTTGTGTCCCCACCTGGAATCAAACCACCTTCACTTGTAAGGTGAATGTGTAAACCACTACACCACGGGGAACACTAAGCATTTTCAATGTAGGTGATAGGGCATAAAGTCAAACAGTACTACTTCGGGGGAAAAATTCATAATGATTCAAGAGATGGTTATTTTCTGATTTTCTGCCCAAAGTTTCTTTCTGAGTTGTAAATAGTAACTCAAAGCAGGATTTTCTGCTACAAAGCAATGCAATAAGGAAAGGAACCATTTATTATCTAATGTAAACAGGTCAAATGGTTACAGAAAGGTAGAAGTGTTTCAATGTAATTTTAAGATGCCATGCTAAAATGAAACTGAATAGTTCCAAAGGATGATTGCTTCTTGGGCGTGTAACAGCGTTACAGGTCTATTCCTGGGCTGTTTCCCAAAATGTCAAACTCTTCTTTTAATACTTTAGAAGAACACAAAAAAAGTGTACAAAACCTAGAATCACACTACAACTGTCAGGTAAAGTTAGGAATGAGTAAACACAAGTTGAGAGGTTCTCATAGTGGAACAAAACAAAAAGCTCTAGTATCACCAACAGAGATATTGTGTTCCCATTTTCATTTCCTAAATTACTTTGTGGTTAACTGAGACAATGGGAATTCAAATGAGACAACATTTCGTAGTACTGAAATTCAGTGCCTCTATACGGGAAAATTAAACAGGCTCCACAAACATCGTTATGTAAAAGGACAGGGTATGAGGGCAAGAGAGGGGAAAAGACAGGAAAGGGACGATGGGGTTAGAGTTACATAATCAATCCAAAAGAAACCAGGCCACTAAACCAATGACACAGAGATGCTTACAGAAGCCATCTGTTAGCAAAACACAGAGGAAAAGAGAGCTAGTGAAAGGCAGAGGGGGAGTAAGTAAGAATTAAACACACACACACTAAGAGTAGATGTATAGACTAAGATATACATAAATAACCTCAGGCTGTCAATACATACACTGCTCAAAAATTTGAAGGAACACTTTGAAAACACAGCTCTTAATGGGAAAAAAGTCATGCTGGCTATCTATACTGATATAGACTGGGTAATGTGTTAGAAATAAAAGGATGCCACATCGTTTCATGGAAAAGATAGTTATCAACCTCTAGAAGGCTGAATTCAAAGACACCCAGAAAATCAAAGTGAAAAAATAATGTGGGCCAGCTAACCAGTCACCTAGAGAACCTGGATTGAAATGTGATGACTATAAAGGCCTGAGCATGACTGACTGATCGTTTTCAATCTTTTAATTTCACCCTTGTATCTTTTATGGAAGCAACCGAATTTATAATATTTTCCATTACTTTGCACAGATCTGTGTATCAAAGGATTTGCAAGTATTCAAAGATGATATGCAAAAAGTGACAACTTGTAGGTTGATCAGCAAAGAGGAAGAAAATTTATTGAAACAAATACTTGGAAGTAAATTTATTTCATGAGCCACTGCTTTATACATGAATAGCTAAAGCACCACCTGAGTATACCTGGTGTGGCAGAGCCAACACTGGATCTGTGGTGAAATATTATAGATGCCCTGAAAATAGACAGCCATGCTAAATCCCTCCTTGCAAAAGAGTAAAGAATTGCTCCCCAAACAACTGTATAATACTTTAATAAAAGGACTGTTTTAAGTTTTGTGACAGTTTTAAATGTGTTCTAACAGGTTTTTAACAGGTAAGAGAGAGCTGTATTTTGTTTGCTTGTGTGTGTAGGTGGGGATGATAAAAGCAGAGTGAGACAGAGCAAGAAAGAGAAAGTGACAGATAGACAGGGAAAGCACAGAGTATACTTGGTTCTTTGGAAGAGTTAAAATGCAAATAATTGGATTTTAGCGCATGGCATCAAAAGGCTACATAATTAAAGTTCAGCTCAAATTTTGCAGATTTTTAAAATTACTATGTGCATTACAGCTATGAATTATGATGTCTAATTTTTACAGTACTTCTGTTGATGATCAAAACGTTCTACTTGGAATAACTCTTAATTCATATCAAGTTTCTCATCAAGCCACACGTGATACGAGACTTGATTTGGGTTTTACGTGTCAAGACTTTCTGACAAGCACAGCTCCTGACTTATTACCAGCAGCAGACATAACAGTGAGGCAGAATTCAGCATCAGTTTGGGGTCCACACATTCAGTCGCATGTGGCACCCACCCTAAATATCCTTGTCAAGTCTGGGCATGTTTTCTCTGTCACTGCATCCAACCAAAAAGCAATATGCTGATCATGGTAGATATCTGCAGCTCACCGCTCTCCAGACTCACCACAGATGCCACAGCTGTAACCCCTCACAGCTGCCACATCCGCTCATATCAAAATGGAATGTCCCCAGGGCAAACCCCTGATCAGTCTCACGTCTCTCAGTTCAACACAAGAGGAAGAAAATGTGCGGACACACAAGAATGCCTTCTACCTTATGTTTTTCCTTTTTTTCTCCTCCTGACAGTGTGAAAATAAACATGTCTTTGCAGGCTGAGACTGAGTCATGTTTAAACCAGTGGTGAATGACATGAAAACTGGGGTTTACCACTTGACTGCTTGTTATGTGCAGACAGTAAAGCAGACTAAATTAAAAGACTGTGCTCTATCATTTACATTGCAGCTGACCTACTTCTAAACAAGTGCTGCAAAATGAAAATCTGTCTTAATCAGAGATCTGCTGCCAGAAAATGCGTTAGGTGGATTTAAATAAAGTAAGCCAGATGCCATCTTAAAATTGACAAGTCAAAAGGATTATTCTTTCAAGCCAAGCCACTAAACGGCCTGCCATAGGAACAAAAAGGCCAGTGAAAGGGATGATACATGCCTTATTTTCCAACATGGAGAACTTGCATAACTGCTTTGACTAGACCACTCACTCACACACACACACACACACACACACACACACACACACACAAGGGCAGGTGAAACACAAGAGTAAAACGCCTAACCCTGTGTATCCCAAATTCCTTTGGCTCTTACATAACTCCGACAGTCAAAGAGCAATGAATTTAGCTGATATTCATCTCCCTGACATTTAGCAAGGGGGTGGTACACACGCACATGGGGGAGGTCAAAAATATACCTCAGGCCATCTCTGTTTCTATTTCTCCATTTTTAAAAAATACCTCTATAATACTTAGCAGACATTAATGCATTAAGTCCACTTCATGTGACCCATATAAACCATGTTCCCCATTAAACAAACACACATTTATCCGATCTCTGCAGCATATATATCACACTAATCTGCTTTGTTCCAAGATCAACAGAGGAGACAAGAGCCAGCTACACACATTCATATCACACCTACGCAAACATTCACAGCCAACTTCATTAAGTTTACACAGTGGGTGTGTGTTTGCATCCATGTGAGAAAGGGTGTGAGTGGAAGTGAGGGGTATTTGGAGCATTTAAGGAATTGTGTTACAATGATTTAATGAGGCCAACGGAGGGAAAGATGTGGGAAGAAATAGGAAGACTGGCACATGGGAGGAGAAAGGCAGGTTTCCACTTTCCTGTCACGCTTACACCAGAGCAGCTTTCCATGTGTAGACGGACCAAGATACAGCACGAAAGAACCACCACCGCCCCACAGGTGTGCAGATGCACGCGCATGCGCGCGCGCGCGCACAACAGCAGTGTGGATAAACAGCTTCTCAACACTTTTATTGGCAATTACTGCTGAAGGTCACACATCAGCGGCGGGGCTGAGTTCCAGGAAAAAAAGCCTGGTTCTTATGTAACCTCAGCCCAGAGTTGGCAGGGACCCAGGAATCGTGCAGCTCGCAAGCAAGAAAAACTAGGACACAGCCTCAGCCCTTCACATTCATTAATGCACACACACAGAGCACGCACACAGTCACAGTGCCCCCTACTGGTGCAGGAGATGCAGGTGAGACACCCTCCAAAAAGCTGAACATGATAAATCAAAGAGGAAATGAAGAGATGGGCGTTTTATTAACCTTTAAAAAAAAATGAGGAAGTATATTATTTTGTTTTTAAAAAAAAGGAATTCCAATGTTTATGCTTTGAACAGCTTAATATCAGCTTGAAATGTTGAAGTCTGAGCATATGCATTTTTAAGAAGAGCATCATTACATTTCATTTGTAAAGTTTGTCATCGGGTTGTTACACTCTGCTTAATTCAATCCAAATGTTTTTTAGCTTCTGGTCAGTAGCTTATTTCTGTTGTCCTGATCTTCATATTGTTTCGGTATTTGTAATCTCACATGTTTTAAAGAAACTTCCTTTATATTTAATCTGTATCAAGATATAAATTCATGGCCCCTCTTTTACAGTAAATGTGTCCTAAAATGACTTTTACTTGACATAGAGAATATTTTGGCAGAAAGTTGGATAATTAAACGTGCAGTGTGAGGACAGTGACTGGGTCCAAATGCAGCACTGGGACCTAGGCCAGTCCCAAAGTGACTACCTTGGAAACTGGAATAACACAACTCTGTCGAGCAACCTGCAGTCAACAACAGCACACATCTCCCAGGCCCTTTCTTTCTCACTTCTTTCAGTTGATTTACACACAGTTTTATGGCAGACAATACAGCAGGTGTTTAAGACAGAATTGATCTACCAATGTTAGTTACCAGCTGTGCCTAACCCCCCACTAACTACAACATAGCCACAGCAGCTGCTACAGTAGGCCTACTGTTAAAGAAAGAACTAATATAGTTACACAGATGTAACAGATGCTTGGGGAAATAAGGGCATGAATAGAAGAAAAAGAGAAACAACCTTAGGCATATCCATCTCATCATCAAAGGCCCTGAGCTGAAAGAGAACAGAAGGTTTAAGGGGTTAGATAACAATGCAGGAAGGAGGAAGCTAAAGCAGAGCTCATAATAAAGCATGTCATGCCAGTTAAGTGAGTTAGGACTGCTGAAACAATCAAATTAAGCAGCCCAGAAAAACTACATTTGTGTATGTATATTAGGCAAAGTGAGCAGAATTAGTACAGTTTCATACAGTGGTGCCTGTGGTGGAAATAATTTCTGAAAGAGACTATCCCTGTCTTATTGACATCAAAGACAAGCCACAATCCTTTCAAATTAATGATACTCTTGACAGCTGAGGTATGTGTGTGTCTAGCAATGTAAAATCATGTAAAATTTAAATACCTATACTTAAATATATTTTCATGACATCAAACTTGTTTTCATATATGGACCCATATTGCAAATTGTCTCAGAAAGCGTTTTTGTGTGAAGACTTTCAGATGAAAATGCATCTTTTTTATTAGTTTTGTGCTTCACTTTTAAAGATTGGTATTCAAAAATCTATAAAACTTACTTCCTGAGAAGTTTAGTTTTTAACCCTAACAGTGTAAAAATACTTTTGAAAAAACACTAAGAAACTATAAATACATTCTAAACCAGTATTCATATAATACAGTATATACAATGTAAAATATGTACAGCAAAGTCATACCGCCTACAGTGGAGTACATCATCTCCCTGCGGAAATTTAATCCGTCTTTGCTTGGCAGCATCTCCTACCTTCTCTCCATAACCTCTGTCCTTAGTCATCATCTCCCGAAGTGTTTGCAAAACTTTAATGCACAGTCTCTCCTCATTTTCCTCCAGCAGCTGCTTGGTATGCTTGATCAACCTGCACATGCACATTAGAACTTTAGTCTCATTTCTAATGAGTGGCCTTATATTCTAAATTGTAAATTCCATAGATATTAGCATTTCTTACTTGCATATAAAACCTCCACTCTCACACTTCTTGCGTGAGTCTGTGTTCTCAGGGAAGAGCAGCTCAGGCCGATGCAGCACATCCACCAGAACTGACAACTCAGCCTGGACCAGTGGACGCAGACGGTCCTCGAGAGCAGACACAATGTCCTATATTACAAACAAAGAAACACCCTTAATGTTTGTATAAATAAAATGACAGAAATGAGCACAAACTCAAACAAACTTCACCTGCAGCCTCTCTATGATGTTCCTGTAGTCCCGTGATGCAGTGACTACAGAGTCTCTGCGGGCAGCGTTGCGAGCAGTAAGTCTCCAGCTCATGGCTGTCTTCTGGACAATGTTATTGGATTTCACAAACAGGTTGTTCACCTGGTTTTCCAGGTCCACAGGTATGGCTATTCCTCTGCTTTTGGCTGGTGGGCACACAATGACATACAAAAGCAATGTTAAGAAGATAAATACAAGATATTAATAATACAAGTAGGTAAACCTAATGAATATGATGGACTGAGACGGATTGAGAAAGACCTTGATCTTACCAACATCAGAGAGCACTTTGATACAGTTCTCAACATAGCCCTTCTGGACTGGCATCAACCAGCTGCAATGGTATGCCCTAAACACTGCCTGCAACAGCTGCACAAAGACTGGTTGCCTGGTCTGAGTTGGAGATATAAGAGGAAAGCAAGAGAAACTGTAGATTATTAATATTATCTTTTTAATCTAATTAGAAGTACCCTCTCATCTTGAAAGAAAAATGTCTATAACACGATAGAGTTGTCATCGATCAATAGCTATAGTGTTTTAATACCCCACACACCTCTTCACACAGTGCTGTAGCTGATCTTTTGTGACAGCACCTGTGCTAAGACCCACATGTTGTGGTGGTTTTTTTACTTTTAGTACTAACCCATCAAGCAGACCTATGCCCGAATTGAACACGTAAAAATCTTTCATATTGTGAAACACCCAGTTCTTGACATCCTAATCTTCTTTATTCACACTTAAATTGGAACAAATACCTGAAATATTTTCCCCAAAAGAGAAGCCTGCAGCACAAGATATGAAGAGTGAAAACTAATGAAGATGGACAATACACAGATTCCAATACGATACTACACATTTTAGAGACAACTGTCATTCTAGTTAACATGCCAATTTTGGTACTCTACATTTTGATAAAACCTTTTTGTAAAGTGAGACGAAAGTTAAAAAAAAATGTTACTCTTGTGACAGTATCAAGTTACCTCATTATTATTGTTATTTTTAGCTTTATTACAAAGGATTACTAGGTAACAGAGCACAGAAATCATACAGAGTGATGACAAATTAAACAGAAAACTAACATATAGTAAGGTACTGGGCCATCATCTCCCACCAAAACAGCTTAAATGTGCCTTTACCAGCTCTCTGAAACTCTGCTGGAGGACTGAATACCATTCTTTGGGAAGGTATTCTCTCATTTGCTGATTTTATGATGGGGTGAAGAGCATTATCTAACATGCTGTCCAAAATCTCCCATAGGTGTTCACTTGGGTTGTTGGTGAAGCCATAGCTTATGATTCACATATTTTTTGTACTCCTCAAACATTCAGTGGCTCGTCATGCCCCATTGATGAAGGCATTGCCATCTGGAAAGAGACCACTACCATAAACATAGAAATGCTTCAATTATAGGATAAATATGATCATTCAAAACAACTTTGTGTTGAGTGAGTTTTTTTCTTTTAATGTGTCACCCATCCGTATAATTCAATAAAACACTCTGGACAGTTTTTTAGACTAAAAGGGGAATATTTGCACATCTAAAAAAAGAAATGATTCATTAGGACCAAGGATGTCAACAATGAGTAAGGGCCATCTTTCACTGTGTAATGCTCGATTAGATCTACAAGACCATGACTAACACATCTTTGCTGAAAACATACAAATGGGAAGAGGGAGGAACATACCATCTCCAGAACCACTCCAAATGACATTAATCAGCAGAGACAATTCTCAGAATCTCTGAAGAAGCCCTTATCACTTAAGGACACATTGCCTTGGTGTTTTCAATCTACAATCAGGCTTTTGTAAGAGGGCAGCTCACACTATTTGCCTAAAATCACATGGGGCAAACTTTATAGAGAATATTCTGTACTTACATTTATTATGATGGCCACCTAAGCATGACACAAACTGCTTGTTAATAGGCTGGAGGTTAGACGGTAATAACTAGTCATTACCTCTACCAAGGTGATTATGTTTTTGCTTCAGTTTGGTTGTATGGTTGTTAGCAGGATTATGCAAAATGTTACAGATGGTTTCAATTTTTACCAGCGGTGAGACTTGGCCCACCTTACAGGTGATTTAATTTTGGAGTTGATCTGGACCTAGCTTTAGATCCAATTAGGAAAACGTTGAAATTCGAGGACTGTTCAACCTTGGTGGAGGTTTGCACTTTTGAACTGCTCTTGTTAAAAGATGATATAGACATATCTTGTAACGACAAGACAAGAAAAGTAAATGGCAGATTTACATGTTACTACAACTCCCAGCACTGCTGTTGAAATATAATTTAACTGAATAACAGTACCTAAAATGGCTATATACTTTAAATATGTTTTTAAATATTTAATTAAAATCTCTGGGGTTAACTATTCAAAGCAACAGCAAGTGCACAAGAGAGGTAAAGAAGAGAGTGCAGGCAGGGTGGAGTGGGTGGAATCAATTGTCAGGGGGGATTTATGACAGAAGAATAACAGCAAGGGTGAAAGGGAAGGTTTACAAGATGGTAGTGAGACCTGCTATGACGTATGGTTTGGAGATGGTGGCACTAACAAAACTATAGGAGGTGGAGCTGGAGGTAGCAGAGCTGAAGATGCTGAGATTTTCACTGGTAGTGACCAGGATGGACAGGATTACAAATGTGTACACTGCATGCACAATTATTAGGCAAGTGAGTATTTTATTATCATTTTTATGCATGCTTTCCAACTCCAAACTGTATAAACTTGAATACCAGTTGGATTTAGGCATACGAGGTGATATGCATTTGTGTAATGAAGAAGGGTGTGGCCTTAGGAGATCAACACCCTATATCAGGTGTGCATGATTATTAGGCAGCTTCCTTTCCTCAGGCAAAATGGGCCAGAAAAGAGATCTAACAGACTAAAAGAGTCAAAAACTATTAAAAAAAATCTTTCAGAGGGATGCAGCACTCTTGAAACTGCCAAAATATTAGGACGTGACCACAGAACCATCAAACATTCATTCATTCATTATCTTCCGCTTATCCAGATCAGGGTCGCGGGGGGTGCTGGAGCCCATTCCAGCTGTCATTGGGCGTAGGGCAGGGTACACTCTGGACAGATCGCCAGCCAATCGCAGAGCCAACACAGAGAGACAAACAACCATTCACACACACATTCACACCTATGGTCAATTTAGAATTGCCAATTAACCTAACCCCCTTTGCATGTCTTTGGGCTGTGGGAGGAAGCCGGAGGACCCGGAGAGAACCCACGCAAGCACGGGGAGAACATGCAAACTCCACACAGAAGAGCCTAAGGTAGCCGGCTGTTGGATTTGAACCCAGCCCCTCTTGCTGTGAGGCAACAGTGCTAAC
>VUQH01056231.1:0-12176 GCA_015106775.1 Etroplus canarensis | reverse complement strand
GACCTGTTTCCACTGATGTTCGGTCCAGGTCTTGTGTCATTTTCATAGCTCAGCCTTTTCTCCCTGTTTCCCTTCCGTAAGAATGTCTTCTTGACAGCCACCCTTCCACTGAGACCATTTCTGATGAGGCTTCAGTGAACAGTAGATGATCAACTGAAGGTCCAGATGCATCTCTCAGGTCCTGTGTCAGGTCTTTGCTGGATTTTTCCTATTTCTTAAGGACATGACTTTCAGATACTGTTCACCTGCTGTAGATAGTTTTTTAGGTCTGCAGCTTCTTCTTCTGTCCTCCACTTGTCCAGTTTCTGCACACCATGCTGAGATATGCCAAGTTTTCAGCTAACAGCTGTTGGGAATCATCTTGTTGGTGCAGAAATCTGTCTTTTTCATCGATTCAACTAAAGAAATGGGAACAAATGATGTGTTTTAGTAACAAAGAGCCTAAAGATAGAATTCAGTTTGGTTCTTTGCAAAGTTGCCTGTTTTGTGTCAACGCAACACTGGTTCATCTCTTGTGTTTTGTTATCCCTTTTTAGTTCAGAGTTAAGTTCCTGTGAAAATGTCCAGGTACAAGGACTGGACTGAAAATGTCCAAAGAGACACTTTGAAAGCGAAAGCCTGGAGAACTGTTGCTCAGACCACTTTAAAACATTACAGGGAAGTAAAACCTAAAGAACTGCAGACTGGCTCAAGACTTTAGCACAGTGCTGTATCTACATCCATCTGTACTTCACCACATTCCTAATGTCCTGACTGTGGGTGGAGCAGATTTATCTCCTTACCCAACTGACGTCTTCGCTCACATGTAATGAGCTAATTTCACCAGCAGAGGGGGTAGCAGGACTGATTAATTCTCAGGGTAAGCTGGTGTGCGTGTGTGTGTGTGTGTGTGTGTGTGTGTGCTCACACTAAATGCACACCTAATTACTACAAAAAATTATAGCAGCAAGTGTGAATTAGAGAAAAGTCCACGAACTGTGTTCTAAGCCAGTTTTATTTGGTTATGGGCTTGTTAACTGTAATAAATGTACTCATACATGTCGGGATCATTTCTGGATAAATAACAAGGTGCATGTTGCATGAAACCTGGCAAAATATTGTTCAATATAGAAGCATTTACAGAGTAATATTTATACATTGTCTCCAGACTGATACATAAATGTGAAGGAAAAATATCACACGAGGCACCAGAAGTGGTAAAAGTACACACATTCTTTACTCAAGCAGAAGCGCAGGTACTCGTGTTAAAAACGTCTTTGGTGGAAGTTTACTTTATTCAAGTAAAAGTGAAAAAGTAAAGGCTTGAAATGTGCTTAAAGAGTAAAAGCAGAGCTTTTCCGATGCCTACACAGTAGATGGCAGCTTTGCCTCCAAACTTAAAGAGAAAAATGAGTATAGTGATATAAGTGATGCACCAGCAGGATTGCGGTTTGTGTTTTTGTTCCCTCCATTTATTGGTTTGATTTCAGGAAGACGCAAAATAATCAGTAACTCCTCTAAACCTAAAGTAACAAGCCTGTTTTGAAAATGTAAGGAGCAGAAAGTATAGATATTTATGGTAAAATGTACCAAGAAAATAAATGCTTTAGTGAGGAACAAATACAGATGCTGGTACTTTACTTTCTTAAAAACTAAAATAACTTCATGAGCTCATTGTGATGTTACTACTCATAAATGTTCAACGTAAACAGCAAAGTGTTACATCTGTATTTCTCAGATTATTTTCTGTAAAACATTTTACTGTCTGCAAAAAGTGGATACAGAAAGTGAACACACCACTGTTAAAATACCAAGTTTTTCTACTGTTACAATTGGGCCACATTAAATCATTTTTTTAAAAAGACAGTTATAATGAAATGGAGAAAATATGGAACCACAGTGATGAAAACTGGTCAGGGAGGCTGCCAAGAGGCCTACAGCATCACTGAAGGAGCTGCAGGAAGTTCTGACAAGTACTGGTTGTGTAGAACATGTGACAACAAGCTCCTGCAGTCTCCATATGTCTGGACTGTGGGGTAGGGTCGCAAGACAGAAGCCTTTTCTTACAAAGAGAAACATCCAAAATACAGCAAGTCTTCCAAAAGCATGTGTGAAAATGTGTTCTGGTCTGATGGAACCAAGGTTGAACTCTTTGGCCACAACTCCAAAAGGTATGTTTGGCACAAAAACAACACTGTGCATCACCAGAAGAACACCATACCCATGGTGAGGCATGGTGTAGGCAGCATCGTGCTTTGGACTTGCTTTTCTTCAGCTGGAACTGAGGCTTTAGTGAAGGTGCAGGAACTTATGAACATTTCCAACTTCCAGTCAGTTTTGGTCCAGAACCTTCAGATGTCTGCTAGGGAGCTGAAGCTGAAGAGGAATTTTACCTTTCAGCACCACGATGACCCCAAGCATACATCCCAATCCTGGCTTCACCAGAAGGAAATGAAAGTTTTGGAGTGGTCCAGCCAGAGCCCAGACCTAAATCCAGCTGAAAATCTGTGGGGTGACCTGAAGAGGGCAGTGACCAAGAGATGCCCTCACAACCCTGATAGACTCCTACCCAAAAAGACTGAAAGATGTGATTAAAGCAAAAGCTGCTTTAACAAAATAGTAGTTTTAGGGTGTGCATGCTCATGCAACCAGCTTTTTGTACATTTTTTGTACACGGGTTAAAGGTCACATTAAAGGTGGAAGAAGTTTGGAAAGGATTTATCCTGGTCTCATTTTTTCAAGTCAGGAAAACCTGGGATTTTAACAGGAGTGTGTTCACTTTCCTCTGTAGATGAATATCGCGCGCTCTCTTATGACCCACCCTGAATGAACAAAAAACAAGTGAAGCAAACGGAGGGTCTCAGCTCGACTCTAAACTCACGTAAAGCCATCAAAACACGACAGCCGGGCTGATCAGAAGCGATGAAGCAGTATTTGGGACTAACTGAGATAATTCAGCTTTAAACCGAGGTTTCCAAGGTGGTTCCCATCGTGCTGCGGACCTAACCTGCTCCAAAACAGGTTATGTTCCAGATTAGAGATCAGCAAGTGTGAAGTCATCACCTGCTGGCCAATCAGATCTCCAGAAAAGACCCCTCAGACCTCAGATAGCGATGGGGTAAATAAGAATTACAGATTATTAGGAACCACTTTGTTATTGTGTTTTTCCCAATTTTAGAACTTTAATCTTTTAACTGTTTAATCATTTTTATCTTTCTGTAAACATTAACATATGGATATAAACCTGAACACATATATGTCTGTTAAACAGACACCACAGCATCTCGCCACCTGACGGCTGAGCTTCAGCGGCTCAGACAGAAAGGTGTCCAGAAAGGTTTCGATGGCTGCAACGAGACCACGCGGGACCCCCTCCCTCCCTCTGTGGTCTCGTTGCTGTATTGATTACTGGCATCAGAGCATTTCAGGAAAGAGTCTCCGTCCTCCAGCTTTCTCGTGTTCATATGTACCCGATGCAGGGAAAATAACCAAAAAGTAATCCTGGACCGCAAATGTGATTAAAAAAAACTCACATCAAAACAAACTTTGTCTTAATAGCCATCTGCTAAACGTCATCCACACATAAAACCACCAATGAGGCTTAATAATGACACTTGAGTACTTTCAAATAAAATGTTTAAAGCCAAACTATCAGTGAAATGACCGACTAGTGAAATAAATAACTGGTTTTGTAACTTCAGTATTGGTTTAGGGGGCCAGGTTCCCCACGTAGCACACGCATTTGGCCTTAATCTCGGCTACTGAAGGCTCAGTTATGGCCCTTGCAAATTTTGTGGGGGCCAGCTGCTCCTGAGCCAGGCTTGAAGACGATTACGGCAGGTGTTGTGCCGGCCAGATGTGGCCCAGATGTCCTGAGCTGGGTTTCAAGTGGTTTGCCACCTAGTGGACCAGTGGCGTTGTCGGCAGACTCACCTGGGGTCAGATAAAGCCAAAGGTGGCTCATAGCAAACTGCAGCTGCGGGCCAGCTTTGGGCCGACCGTCCGTCAATGACCTCTGGGGTGTTGCTGCTCTCAGTTTGTTTTGCGTCGTTGCTTGTTCAGCTGTTTCCCCAGCAGCTCGTCTGAAATCTCATCACAGACTTCCCTCATGCTAACAGATAACGTCAGAGGTCTGCTGAGTCTCCGAGAGGACGCGCAAACCTTCCAAACCCCACCCAGCCCGTCCCAGCTCTGATGGATGGAGCTTTCTATTCTCTGTGCACTTATTTAATCATCCCTCCATTATGCACCATCGATCTCTGCTGCCTCCCCCGCCTGTTTGGACTGATATACAGCCACTCCCCCCCCCTTAAACCTCCAGCTCCCCTCTGTCCCTCGTCAGACTCTATCCGCTGTCCAATGACTCACTGTGAATCAATAGGAGCAGAGGTCGAGCTTTTATCCACCAGTGAAGAGACTGTGTGGTTTTTTTTCCCTTTTGGCTGTAAGTCATCATGAAGGAAGCAGCTGAATTAGACTGAAAATCTCTGAGCAAGGATCCATAAAAAAACAAAGTAATACACGTGTTTTAATGTCCTTTCCAGAATTTTATAAATACTCAGTGATGAACATCCCATCCTGAGCAACTCAGTCAGTCAGAGGGCTGCCACATAGCTCTGTTTTTATTCTGGGACTCCACTAGAGTAGCTTTGTCTGATTTTCAATTCTAAGAAAGCCTTATTAATTTTATGCAGTGTAATCTTTTGTCTGAAACAAGCTGTTTTAACTCCTGTCTCTGAATGCAACTGAAATCAGTATGCATGGTATGCATGCAGAGGTTATATTTACTGAGCAAAGATATGAATCCCTTCTGATGGGCCAACATCTGGAAGCATGCTTGAAGCTATTTTGAGGGTGACCACCTCCAAAAACATGCTACTAAACATGTGGACATAAGACAGACGTCCACTGAATTTCTATCAGGACAAAAAATGTAAAAGATTTATGTCCAAAAATGAGATATTATTTCTTTTCAGCGCTTTATTCAGATTCTGGGACTCTAACGGAGTAGCTTTGCATAATTAACAGCAGTGCAGATGATTCCATCATATCCCTGCTTTTCAGGGATATAATAACCCTTACAGTGATAAAACTTTCTTCTGATTGGCTGACGCTTGATTGGAACAGCAAGTGGGTGTGACTTCTGAGCCTCAGATGACCATATTAGTGATATCCCCTCTCTATGACATCATACAGATCCAGAAGTAGAAAAAAAAAGTGATAAACTGAGTGTTTGGAGCCGTCTGCAGGCTGCGGGGGTGTACAGATCTCATTATTAGAAACTTTAGTCATGTTTAATATGAACATCCACCAGTGGAACAGCAGATATGAGACAGGAAATGAAGAAAAAATACCTTATTATCTATTCTAAGGAAAACGTTCCTCACCTCTTACTAATGAGAAAAATGCCATCGGTCAAACTGTATTGGCGAAGCACCTTTCATTCAGGCTAGTGCAGAGAGTACTTATATAAGCTGATTTTTTTGCTGAAAAATTAGTGAAATTAATAAAACATACAGTGGCCTTTTAGCCTTTAAAATATAATTTGAAGAAATAGGAAGAAAGGCTGCTGCTGTCCGATTTCTCTAGAAATGAATGAAGAAATGAAACCAAGTTCTGAGAAAAAAGATGATCTGTCTTTGAATTCACTGTGACGAGGACATGCCTTCATCCATGCAACGTGTGGGTGTTCAGCCGCCGAGTCCGAGCCGTCATTTTAAACACGAGGCTCCGTGACTCTGCTGTAAATCTACGACACGGTAAAAATCTCCATCCTTTCAGGTGAATGTGGTCTGTAATGGACACTGGGCCGCTTTATGATGATTTTTTAAAAAGACATCTTCATTAGAGCCCGATGAGTCAGAGCAAAATTAATCTCCTGGTTCGTCCAACACACTGTGGGAATTTCCAAGATCCTCCTCAAGAAATTCAAACTATTTCAAAAACTGAACCCTCATTTTGCATGGAGGTGAAGACAAATGAAGCCACATTTTGCCTGGGTGGATTGGACCTATAGTGACCGGTGTCACCCTGCAACCGCTGTAAAACAAAGGGTTAGGAGCCGAGATCCAGCGGTCAAAGTTCTGAGAGACTCAAGGAGTAAAGTACAGTCCAGTTCAATGAAGTAAACGAGGATGAAGTTGGACAAAAAAAAAAACACAAAAATGAGGGGAAAAAAATCCCATTCATAGCACTAACCCTATTTTCAGCAAAGTTTGGATATCTGTGATATTTTAATTCAAGTGAACCTTTATTTAACTGACAAAAGTCCAAAGAAAAGACTGACTGCAATAGTTTTGCTGACCAACTTCATTCTGTAAGTCTTCACGAAGGTAGAATTTGATGGCTGCAGCACACTCAACAAGAGTCGGGGCGCCGGTGTGCTTCCCATTGTGTTCGTCACCTTTAACACTTTGGAGCTGAAGATAGCGTCGGGGTTTTGCTGCAGTGGTGGACCCAAAAGCGGACTGAGACGGAGTTAAAGGTGGAAAGATGGTTTGTTTACAAGGTGCAGGTGAAGGTCTCGGTATCCGGATGATCCAGGGCGAGTCCAGAGAATCTCAGAGAGGTCCATACATTTTCAATAGGAGATAGATCTGAAGTGGCAGCAGGTCAGTCAAGCACACAAAGTCTTTATCTATGAAGCCATGCTGTTAAAAATGGTTTTCTGAACTACTCCCAAGCCCAGGTGGTATCTTTGTCACAGCAGCAGCATCATCACCTAAGGGCTCAAAGATCTTCCGCGCGTTGTGACCTTGCCCTTTATGCACCGAGGTGTTTGAATTCTCTTAATCTTTTCACAATATTCTGCACTTTAGATGCCGAAAGACCTAAATCCTCTGCAGCCTTGCGTTGAGAAGTGGATTTGATACCCAACCGTGATCCCTCGCCTGCTCCCAGGTAGCCTGCTCAGTGTGGAGTCTTTCAAACCGCTGTTACTGGAATATTCTGAGCACTTCGTGATCTGTTTCAGCCATCGAATTCTACATGTGTGTAGATTTACAAACTCCAGTGAAACTGAGCAAACTATTAAAAATCTTTTCTTTGGACTTGTGTCAGTTCTATAGAGGTCCACATGAATGAACATAACACAGACTTTAGTTTTGATTACAGTTTGAAAAATAGCCCAGCTTCTCTGGAATGTTTAAAAATCAGATAATGATGATGGTGTTTTTGTTTGCTGAGCATTAAATACCGACACTCGTGGCCCGCTGTAGCTTTGAATGACTGTTATGTGTTTGCTGGTGGTTTTGTTGTGGTCTGAATGGAGGTTTTAATGATTTATGCTCCTGGATTTTCAGTCTGTGGTCAGAAAAGTGTTGCGTTGTAGCTTTGTGGAGGTTCTTGAATGACCGATGGTCCGACTTTTCCTGCCCTTTTCTTTGTTGTTTAAAGTCAGTAACCATTCAGCAGAGAGAGGTCAAAGTTTTGGGTCAAGCATTTGTGGTAAGAGGGCAAAAGTCCCTCTTCTTTTTGCTCTGGTTTGGTCTCTGCACTGTAATAGCACCGGCTTTGACATTTGGTCCAACGTTTTCGGAGACCGGAAGAAGCACTTTCTGCAGCGTTGTGTATCTGAAGGTAAAGGTAATGGGCTTCGTGTTTTACTGGGAAACGAGCTGATGGTCGAGCACAGAGTAAGCTGGGTGACGTCAGGAGCCAGGGAGGAGAAAACAGGGGTTCAGATGGGGAGTTTGGATGCTCACGTGCTGACGGGTGACAAACAGGTGACCTCTGCTGCTGTCGTCTCTACACCCGCAGCCTGAAGCGACAGCCTGCCGCTGGTTTCAGCCGCCAGCACAGAGCTGCACTCTCCAGGTACAAACGCCTGAGGCCGTGGGCTTTCCTTCGCTGCTCTCAGTAACACAGCCGCTGCCATTAAACGGAGGCTTCTTCAGCTAAAAACTCCTCGCGGCACATGACTGGATTTACAGTATTTTCAGCATGGGTGGGAATTGAACCCGTAACCCTGGCAGTTTTCTCAACATCATGTAACTATTGCGTAACAAGCAGTAACTTCTCCATTGTGTCATCATCCGAGTAACGGGCTGAACCCCTCCTAACTTCCTCTAAAGGAGGAAAATCCAGCTTTTACATCATTACAGCTTTCTGTTGCTGTTTGTTCCTGAAGGTGAATCACTTTTGGATTCCAGTCCTCTAACTAATCCCACGTTTGTGTGTCTTATATGTATTTTGTCTTCAGAAGCAGGTAAGCCTTACACAGTCCAAATTTTGAAGGTGAGATCTGCCTGAAGGGTTAACAGCAGGCTTATTTCCCAACATTATTAAATATTTCTTTAACAGACACCTAGTCTGCTTCTTTCCTGCTCTATATTTTTATTCTAAGACTCCACTAGAGAAGTAAAAAGTCCTTAAGAAATTCCCGCCCCTGGGATTAATAAAGGATCCCGATTCTGTTTATTTATGTCATATTCACACTGCAGGCAGCCGTCTGCCTGAAAAACGCTGTTTTAGCTCCTCTCTGTGTAAGGCCCTCCTCCCTTAAAGCTCACTTTCTTCTGATTGGCCAGTTTCTGGAGGTCTGCTGAGGGGCCTCCTCTGAGCTGTGGTGCCCGTGGCACTATGTCACTATTATATAAGAATATAAAAATGGAGTTTATAAAGGTTCACCTTAGCGTTTCAAACTTGAGGCACATTTAATATGAACTCTGTAATATTAACAGAAAACAGGGGCCAAGCAGAGTAGTATGGAGGACCAGAAGAACCACAGAAATTTCAAAAAAAAATGTTTAATGAATTAATTATTAATTTGATGATAAAAGAAGGATAAAAAAAGAATTTCAAAATGAAATATTAATTGAATAATAAATAGTTCAAATGAACATTTTAAAAAATGATTTTCAAAGTTGTAATTAAAAATCGAGTTTTTTTGTTAAATGGACCGCCTCTAACAAATGGATGTTTTAAATATCATTTAAAATTGTTGAAATATTTAATTAGTAACAGATCACTAGGTTGCATGGGTAATTCTGTTATTTTAATCAATGGTTGAATAAAAATAATAGTAATAAGTCGTCTTGCGGGTAAATGGTTGTAAGAGCTAAAGCAGTTGGATAAAATTTGAATAGCTAAAAAAACTGAAAAATGTAACTAAAAGTGATGAATTATTGAAAAAGTTATCTAAAAGTAATAAACTCCTTCTTTCGGCTGCTCCCATTAGGGGTTGCCACAGCTGTCCCTTGCATCCTCACCCTCACACCTTCAACCTGATGTCGGGGATAAATATTTGCAACAGCTAAAAGGAATGGCTGGAATTATTGCGAGATAAAACCGATACCAAAATTTAGCTAAAAACTGATAAATGTTTTGACATAGCCAAATTGGTTGAAAGTGTTACAAAAACTGAAACATACACAGCTGAAATGAATGGAGTGTCCCTGGTAGCGTAGTGGTTTGCGCATTCGCCTCACAAGCGAAAGGTCCCTGGTTCTATTCCAGGTGGGGACACAAGCCCCTCTCACCATGGAGGGTTGCGTCAGGAAGGGCATCCGGCGTAAAACCTCTGCCAAATTACCAATGTGGATTAATCCGCTATGGCGACCCCTTGTAGAGAATACAAGGGAATAGCCGAAAGAAGTTAATGATTTAAATTACGGACTAAATTAAAACAGAAATTATAAAATAAATAGTTAGATAGTTGCTATAGATTAGACTACTCTGCATGCAATATTAACATTGTGTCTTTGGCCCTTTTCAGCCAGTATGGTCCACCTCCTACCATGCAACAGGCTCCACAAGCCCCTCCCCCACAGCAGTATCAGCCAATGCCACAGCAGTACCAGCACCCACCCATGCAACAGGCCCCACCCACTCAGCAGAGTTCAATTCAGATCCCTGTTGGCTCCGCCCCCCCTAAGGTGGTCAGTACCGCTTGCATATTCCCCTCCCAGCCAGGTAAGGCTCTATCTACTCATTACTTTTGTCTTTGTGCTGCTGAAACACCTGAATCTCTGTATCAGGGTTCATTAAAACCACATATATAATTTTATCTCAGCTTACTGTAATTATAATATATAACAAATTAAATTAATAATGTATAGAATTTCCCATATTTGGGGAATTGTATACATTTTTAATTTAATCTTTTTGTATGTAAATTGTCATACCAGAATTGTAATCACATTGTTGTTGTGATTGTAATAAGATTGTGAAAATATCATATGATATAGTAGGTCAAATTAAATAGTATCGTATCATAATGTAATTACAATCTTTTCATACCATATCTGTAATTTTATCACAGCCTATCATACATTAAAATTGTAGTTCTCCTGCATCATATCATGTTGTAATTGTTACTGTATTATAAATGTGATCATATCATCATTTACATTATATTTCTGTTTTTAAGGTAACTGTATAGTATCATATTGTGTCATACTTAGATCTTAACATATAGTAATTTTAATCCTATCGTAACTTTAATTTTAGTGTAAGTGTACTCACATGTCATAATCATCCTGCTGTAAGTGTATGGTTTCAAATCATGTTGTATTAAAGCTGAAATGTTAACATAGAGTAACTACAATCGTATTGTATTGTAAATTTTAGTGTAATTGTGTTCATATTGTGTCATACTTAAATCTTACAGTATACTAATTGTAGCTATAACATATCATAAATGTAATTGTATGGTATTATATAATATCGTGGTATAATCTTAACTGTAATCATAAAATGTCATATTGTAATGTTATTGTATCAGAATTGTAATAATATTATTCTTACTGTAGCGTGCCATATGGTATTGTGTTCTATTGTAATTGTAATCATAATATGATATTATATGTAATAATAATCTTGTATCATAATAGTAATCATATTGCATCTTATTGTCATCATAATTATTATTGTATTATAATAATTGATTACTGTGATTTTAATGTTATGTTTTAATTGTAATCATATCACATCATAATTTTAATTTTGTGGCATCATACTTGTAATTTTAATCATATCTTGTCATAAAGTATATCTTTACTTCCTCCACCCACAGCATCAGCTCCAGCTCCAGGTTTTATACCCCCTTCCCAACCTCACTTTCCAGCCACCACCCCAGCCCCGCCTCCCGCTGCTCCCGCCTCCGCCAACAGGCCCCCCTGGGTGACCGATACAAACTTCGCTGATAAGTTCGACCCCAGTAAGATCACGACCACCTCCATAAAGGTGCCACCGCTGCCCCAGGCTGCTCCTCCCCCACCAGTATACATCCCCAACCCCTCCCCAGCTGCACCTGGAGTTTCAAGCCCCGCCCCTATCACCCCCAGCCCCGCCCCTTTCCCTCCTGTGGCTAGAGGTGTGGCCCAGAGAGCGGAGAGGTTTGCCGCCAGCAGCCGTACGCCTCTGTGCGCAGCATGCAACAGCGTCATCAGGTAACGTACGGCTGATATGTTTCTTTGTATGTGTCACATCCACCTGTCAGTCAAAGATGCCACGCCCCTAACAATGCAAACTTTAATACAATTTAAACTGGTGATTTGTAAAGAAATTCACCCCTGTGCAGTTGTTATGAAGGGACAACTTACCTATAGAGACCAAACAGCTATAAACATGTTTATTTCTGTTGTTGGACAGTTTAACATGGGGACTGCCTGCTAGAGGCAGCCTCTAGTGGATATTAGAGGTACTGCATGTTTAGAGAGTTCATTATTCAACCAGAGGTTGTTCCTTGGTCAGACCATGTGATATTAAGCATGTTGTGGTTGCTTGCAGGGGCCCCTTCCTGGTGGCCCTTGGGCGGTCCTGGCACCCTGAGGAGTTTAACTGTCACTACTGCCACATGTCTCTGGCGGACGTCAGTTTCGTGGAGGAACAGAACAACGTTTACTGTGAGAACTGCTACGAGGAGTTCTTTGCCCCAACCTGCGCTCGCTGCAACACCAAGATCATGGGGGTAAGATTTTCACCTGCACACGTGTCTACCTGTGTATTTATAGCCTGAATGAAGTTTAGTTACAGCAAACATGCTCAGTATTTCATTCCTGCAGCAACAGTTTGGGGCTGATGTCAGCTCCCTCTGTTTAACATTTGTGATCTGTAGTGAGAGTAGGGAGGAGGTGGAAGGGAGCCTGGAGAGGTGGAGGTATGCACTGGAGAGAAGAGGAATGAAAGTCAGTAGAAGCAAGACAGAGTACTTGTGTTTGGATGAGAGCGAGACAGGTGGAACAATGAAGATGCAA
>VUQH01056230.1:7508-19684 GCA_015106775.1 Etroplus canarensis | reverse complement strand
TGGCACATCTGGACACTTCGATTTTTCTCCATTCTTCCTTGCAAAACAGCTCAAGCCCTGTCAGGCATGAACAGCTCTTTTCAAGTCAAGCTACAAATTCTTGAATGGATTGAGATCTGCGCTTTGACTTGGTCAATCGAGAGGATTCACTGGGCTGTCTTTGAACCTTTTCTGTGTAGCTTTTGCTGTATGCTTGGGCTCATTGTCTTGCTGGAAAATAAATCTTCTCCCAAGCTGTAGTTCTTTTGCAAACTGAGTCAGATTATCCTCCAGGATTTGGTGATATTTTTCTGCATTCATGTTCCCCTCTACCTTTACCAGCCTTCCAGCTCTTTGGACCTCTTTGGGCATGCCCAGACCATGATGCTGCCACCACCACCCTGCTGAGAGGGTGTGTTTGTGGTTATGTGCAATGTTTTGGTGTTCGCCAAATATAGCATCTAGTCTGATGGCCAAAAAGCTCAATTTTTGTCTCATCAGATCAAAGAACCTTCTTCCAGTTGACCTCGGTGTCTCCCACATGCCTTTGGGTGAATTCCAGGAGTGATTTTATAGGAGCTTTTTTCAACAGTGGCTTTCTCTTTGCCACTCCCTCATACAGCTTCGACTGGTGAAGAACCTGGGCAACAGTTGTTGTGTGTACAGTCTCTCCCATCTGAGCCACTGAAGCTTTTAACTCCTTCAGAGTGGTCATAAGTGTCTTGGTGGCCTCCCTCACCAGTCTTCTTCTTGTCTGGTCACTCAGTTTGTGAGGACGGCCAGCTAGGCAGATTTAGACGAGTGCCATACTCCTTCCATTTCTTAATGATGGATTTGACTGAACTCATTGGATGTCCAGTGAGCTGGAAATCTTTTTGTCGCCATCTCCTGACTTATACTTTTCAATGATCTTTTCTCTGAGGTCCTTGGACTGTTCTTTTGACCTCATCTTGCAATTGTAGCAGGAATACTGATGAACCAGAGACTGGACCTCACAGACACAGGTGTTGTTCTAAGGGGGGTGAATACTTTATATAGGCATTGCAAATACATGGTAGGAAGGTTATTGTTTCCACCATGTCTGCTGGAATATTAGGAAATGCTTGTTTGAGTATCAGTGGGCAGAATGTCTTTAGCTCTCACTGGTCATTAACACCTAATGTGTGAGTATTGGTAGAGCGGTTACTGGATATATCTAACTGTACCCATGACAATCTCGTGTACACAAGATTGTTTCCTCGATTGTATCAAATAACTTGATATTTTGCAGGGCAGTTGTTCGTTTTGTTTGTTTTTTCTGGTTCAGCTATGACTCATTTGACATTTTCTGAGAAAAGCGAACAGGATTTTCTCCGGGAGCCAAAGAGAGATGAGATAGCTCCTCACTCTGCACCCTCATATCTCAGTTGGAACATTACAGAAAATAATTATGTTTACTTCCGCTTCCTTTTAACTCTAAATGCCTGAGCCTGTTCCCACTGTGTTGTTCGCTTTTTCATTTCATTTAGTTGAAGTTGGAATGCTGTTGATTATTGTTTAAAATGTCCTTAAATTCCTTGCATTTTTAACATTTAGTAAGTTATACATATTGAAGTTCAGGTTTGTAAAGCAGGTTAGTGCTTTTTGTTAAGGTGATAAATAAATCCCATTTCAGTAACATCCATTTTTGTGGCTCTCTCTGGTTTGTTTTAGTAAAAATGCAAATAACTCAGAGAGTCAAGTGGTGTTTTACGAGCTGAAGGTCGCTGCCATGGCTGATGTCATTCTGCAGGGGTGAGGCTTCTCTTTAGTCTATGTCATCGTGTTACATAATTCGATTCCTGCCAAGATAATGATGTGGTTGTGCCTCTTGCAGTGTTTCTCTGCCAGAGAAGGTTATCTTTCCTCCTCCCAACTGGTCTGTCCAACAGAGTCTGGGGGAGGAGCAGGACATCGGCCCTGAGGTTCAGCAGGTCTTTGAGGTATGCTCAGCTTTTTTGAAAATGTGGTTTGACTAAAATTTCCATTCAATGACTGATTGCTAAGGCCCTGTCACCTATGGCTTTGTTGCTGACACTGGGCTGCTCCAGCGACATAGGTGATGCTCTTGTGTATTTCCAGCCTTGTCTTATATATATTACAGCTTCAACTGCATCCTAGGATTTAATGGTCTGTGGTCATTGTGTTTTTAAACAGTAGGTATTTTGGTAATTAGTATCTATAAATCTACAAAGTGGCTACAGAATAGCTTAAGACATGTATTACTCCACCACCTAAGGTTCATGCCACACCAGCTGGCATGATTTGTCACCATTAGAGAAACATAAAAATGATTTTGGTCATTACCAATACTGGTAATTTATGCCAGCTAAAAATAATTACTGTTTAAAAACACATTGACCTAATACAGCTGACCAAAAACCAAAGTATGATCCAGAACAGGTGTACGTCCTGCATTTAATTAAAAAAAAAAAAAAGACATGGCAGTGGGTTACCAGCGTCACTTGGTAATAAAACTTGAAATATCAATAAAACCATAATAGCACCTGAATGAATGTTTTAACGGCACAAACCAAGTCAAAACATACGAGACCATTTCCAGGGGACTCCCCGGAGGAAGATGAGATTGACGTCATCACAAACAAATGCGACCATTCTGGGTTCAATTTGGAGCAAATAGGGGGCTGGGTGACCTCAGGATGACCTATAAAATAATCGTTAATAACTCAAAAACCAAACCAGCACAAACAAAAGTTTTTACAGCACAAACCAGCACCAACAAACAAGACTATTCTCCCGAAGTTTTGCGTGGGGTGGGGGGCCAACTTCACGCAGGTGCAGTGTAATGGTGTGGGGGATGTTTTCTTGGCACACTTTGGTCCCCTTAGTACCTACTGAGCATCATTTAAAAACCACAGCCTACCTGAGTGTTGCTGCTGACCGTATACATCCCTTTATGACCATCTTCTGATGGCTACATCCAGCAGGATAACACAGCATGTCACAAAGGTCAGATCATCTCAAACTGGTTTCTTGAACGTGACAGTGAGTTCACTGTACTCAGCTGACCTCCACAGTCACCAAAGCTCAGTCTGATAGAGCACCTTTGGGATGTGGCGGAATGGGAGATTCTCATCATGGACGAATCTGGAGCAACTGTGAGATGCTGTCACATCGATATGGACGAAAATCTCTGAGGAAAGTTTCCAGCACCTTGTTGAATTGATGCCAAGAAGAATTCAGGCAGTTCTGCAGGCAAAGGGGGGGGTCCAACCTGAAGTGAATTTCAGCCAATGTGTGTCAAATCGCCACTTGCACTGTAGAAAAACTGCATTGTGTGTTATCACAGAAAGTTACAAATGTTCACAAATGCAGTAATGAACATGACAGTTGCAGCCAAACGTTGCTTAAATGGTGCAGAACTTGCTGTGTTCAACACTATCATGTCTAAATTCCCTGCAGAAGTGAGTTTGTTTACAAAATGTACTGCATGAAAGTGTACAAAGAAAGAGTTATCTAAATTAAGACACTCTATAACCTTTAAAACTCTCTGTCCCAGTTGGTAAATAAAGGTCCCAGTGAGGTGAGTCAGGCCACATTAGAGGTGAAATGTCCTCTGAAGGCTCATGGCCATTGGCTGCTCTACCCTGTCGAGGTGGTCAGAGAGGGTCCGCTCACCTGTCTCCCCACACCAACCATAAATGCACTGAAACTCAAGGTGAGGACACACATTTAAACACACAGACACACTCACACACTAATAGCTTTGTTGGCATGGTGACACCATTTCCTTTGGTCTATTCTTGGCACTGAACATTAGATTGTGTTTGTTAATGACTCCTAATGTGTTTATGCATACAGCTTCAGCCCAGAACAGCGGGGGGTTCTCTGAAGTCCAACACTGAGCACAGCATCCAGAAGAGGGAGATGCTCAAAGATCCTCTGTCTGAACAGGGAAACCTGGTAAGATGGCAGTATGGATTATCCAGAATTTCCACCTGTAGAGGATTTTCAGGGAAAACGCGTGCTTTTCTTTATTAATGTATGGACACACTTCATTTGCATGTGCATGCATGCACACTGTATTTCCACTGACTACCTTCAAAGAGCACACCACTGATTTAGCATTGCACTTCTCTGACTCTGACACCTACATTACCCAAAATGCAACTTAACCATTAAGAAGGGTTTTTTTTAGAGACTGTGATGTGTTATGCTTGATTTATAGGACAATATGTATAACCCTATCCGGTTACAGTAACCTATGCCATAGCCTGACTTGAACCTTCCCAAAAATGTAACTACACATTGCAGAGAACTCTAGGCATGTTTTGCAGTAATACAAGGAGTACTGGTACAAGGATCACTGAGAAGTCAAATGTAATATCTTGCTTGCTAGCAATGCTATTGCAGCAGGTAGTCTTCTACAGGGTAGACACCTGCCATTTTCAGCTCATCCAGCTGAAGGACTGATGAACTTATGCCATGGCAAGGCGTCCATCATCCGTCCGCCCATCCATTGACAAGAATCGTTATTTCTCCTGGAGTACTGGTCAGGCTTTAGTAAAACTTGCACGCAGTGATCATTTAATGGAGCTTTGCCCAAATTTTCCTCAAGGTCAAGGTCATAGTTGTTGTTTTGCAGCCACTTTTCCATTTTCACGAGAATTGCTACTCTTTGTGGAGTATCAGTCAGGTTTTAGTAAAACTTGCACACGGTGATAACCTGCTAGGTCTTCACCCAAATTATGCTCAAGTTCAAGGTAAAGTTCACATTTATTTATTTTATGGGAACTTTTCCATTTTCACAAGAATCACTACTCCTCAGAGTATCGATCTGGATCGTATTATTCATAAAATGAGCATTTGCTGGGCTAGCACTAGTCAAGAACTAGAGTATTTATCTTGGCTGTGACTTTTGAAGCCTCCTTGACTTCT
The DNA here is from genome assembly GCA_015106775.1 of Etroplus canarensis. Taxonomy (NCBI): domain Eukaryota; kingdom Metazoa; phylum Chordata; class Actinopteri; order Cichliformes; family Cichlidae; genus Etroplus; species Etroplus canarensis. Next base: position 14,788 of record VUQH01056230.1, on the reverse strand, counting down.
TAGTGGATTTTATTTTGCAATAATTGCAACATAGAATAAGAACAAGGATAAGTTGACTTTATAGTCATTAAATAAAGAAACTATATACAGTGTGTATATATATATGTCCAGTGGGTCCAATCTGGAAGTGGACATCCCACAATCCACTCCACTGTTTTAGCCACCCTGGCTAAGTCCTTCCTGTTGGCGTACCACAGAATCACACAGTGGCAGAAGATGTTCCCTACGGTGCTCCTGCAAAAGTTTACCAGCAGTCACATCAGCTTAGCCCAATCTCCACCAGGTGGGAGGTGTTGAGCACACAGGTGAGGTCAGATGTGATGTGGATGCCCAGGAGCTAGATCTCCAGAAGTCCATGATGACCTCCTTGTCTTTAATGGTGTCCAGAATCAGTTTACTATCTGAACACCAATGGGCCAAGGGATGGATCTCCTCTCTGTAATGACTCTCATCATTGTCCGATATGAGACCACTACCATGGTGTGGGTCTCATGCCGTTCTTATACAACAGAGCCAACCAATGACAAGAAAATTTATCACTTTATTTCTGTACTTCAGACAGAAACAGGTGAATTGTGATGGATTGTAAGTAAGTCTGGTGAGCTTTTACGTCACTGACGTTCTGGTTTTTCAATAGTTCTGATGATCCGTGTTTAGATGTAGTCAGTTGTAAAGTCTTTATTCTTTCTTGCGTCTGTCTAAGATTTATTTGCTTCAAGTTCAATATGATTAGCTCAGTTTAACTGCAGATGCACCAGTGCACAAGTATAGATTCACACCATGACATCCCCCACTTAAATATACTGTATAATCTATGGGTATATATGCTCTATGGGCAGCTGATTTAGCCTCAAACGCTGCTAAGTTGAGATTTTTCTCACCACCCTTTACTTTGACACATAACAAGAGAAGACTGATAATAACTATTTATCTGTGAGTCTAGAAATAGCCATGTTTAGCCAAGCTTAGCACAAACACACAGAGCAGGGTAAAAGTTCCTGGCTCCATGAGAGTATCCAGTGGCAAACCAAGCTCATTTAATGTTTAAAGTGCCTGAATAACTCACTTAATCTTTGCTTCTCTAACCTTCTGAGAACATTTGTTCCTCATCAGTGGACTTAAAGACACAGGAGGTTTTTGCCTCTCTCCTTCTCTTTCCTCCTTGACTCAGTATGTGGGCGGGGAATCATGGTGACGCAAGTTTTCAGAGCTGCTCACCCCAGCCATCAAACCAGAGGCTCTTAAATAAAGTAAATGGCTTCTTGTTTTCGCTGTTGAGTGCCTCTGGATTTCTTATACAGGACTGTGTTTACGTAAGTGCTGAATGGGATTTGCACACGCGTACTACTCTGAATCCAAAACAGCCAAATGAGATTGCAGAAGGCGGTAGTCCTGCCTCTTCTAATTCTAATTAGATTGTTTGTTTCAACAAAGGAAATGGGAATAGATACAAAGAGGTCTGGTCAGCATCACCAGCTGCTTGATGTAATTGTTTGTGAGATGAAGTTAATTATGTTTGTGATTTACTGGGTTATTTTTGTGCAGCTCATGTTTGACAGCTCATTTCTGATGGCATTCAGATTCAACCATCTTGAAATCAAAGAATCCAACCACATAGAAGTATTTCTAATAAATCATACTGCTGACTGTTAGTTTTCCGATTACTGAATCAGTGCTAAATTAATAGAAGTTTACAGCCCTGTGTGAACATAAATATCACAGAATCTATAGGAAAGATCAGAGAAAGACTACAGAATACTGAACATGTACAGTGTCTTGCGAAAGTATTCATACCCCTTGAACTTTTCCACATTTTGTCATGTTAAAACCACAAATGGAATGGTGTCTCGTGTGATAGACCAACACAAAATAGTGCATAATTGTGAAGTGGAAGGGAAATGATGCATGGGACACAAGCCTGTCTCACCATGGAGGGTTGCGTCAGGTAGGGCATCTGACGTAAAACCGCTGCCAAATCACCAATTCGGATTATTCAGCTGTGGCGACCCCTTGGTAGAGTATACAAGGGAGCAGCCGACAGTACATTCAAGTACAGGAAAAAGTAGATGGCAGGTAGAGGGGTGGGGGCACCACAATAGCTCACCTGGTTGAGCAGGTGACAGTCCTCCTGCTGAGGCCTTTCCTAAAAAAAAAAATCTATCTATCTATCTATCTATCTATCTATCTATCTATCTATCTATCTATCTATCTATCTATCTATCTATCTATCTATCTATCTATCTATCTATCTATCTATCTATCTATCTATTCATTCTCCAGATTATATATTCTCCAGATTACATGCCCACGCATCCTTGGGGAAGACACTGAACCCCCAAATTGCTCCTGATGCATCCATCACAGTGTGAATGTGTGTGATAGTTAAACACGCTTAAAGGCTTAGAATAAAGCAAAGTATGAATGTGTAAATGAAGCTTGTAGTAAAAAGCGCTTTGAGTGCTCAGTTAGAGTAGAAAAGCGCTGCATAAGCACCAATCCACTTATTATCATTCTTATGTTATCCTGAAGTACATGGTACCATGTTCTCTAAGGCAGCTGGCATTGCCGTTGAAACCAGCTGAAATGTTTGCACTGCCTAAGCTAACATAATTTAATTTATAATATACTTAATAAACAACAATAATATGTTGGTGTTCCTTCAAAAACTTTGAACTGGTACAGAAAAAGGTCACAAAGCCATGAAAAATGATGACATTTATGGAGATCTGATTACCAATACATAAATCATTGTACTGTATTCAGCTCTGTCCTGCTGTTGCTTTTCTCTGAAAAGCCACCTTTGAAACATACAGATATTTTTATGATGGAGTTTATGTTTAAGTACATAGGATATTCTTTATTTTTTTTATCGTGATACTAAATTTAGTATCGACTATTGTGTAATTATACTAGTATTGGTGCTGACTATTAAATTTCTGATACTGTGACATCCCCAGACCAGAGAGGGAATAGTACATGTAGTTTGATGTGCTTCATGGAGTGTAGCACCGAGATGCTATCACACCCGCACTTCCCAGACCGCAGCATGACTGTGCCTGGCTTCAGGATTTTTTTGGTGGACAGGATCTTTGCTCTGAGTGATGAGAAGAAATATGGAGGGATTGCGCTAGCTGTGCTTAAAAGTGGTATTGTCCCAGACAGGTGACGGGAATGTATCTGTGGCCTGAATATTGAGCTGCTGGCTGTGGAATACATCCATATTACTCGCTGTGGGAGTAGCAGTGGATGCAGCTGTTGCTGTTTGAATCCAGTTTGAACAGCACAGCACACACAGCACGCTGTTTGGATTCATCCATCAGCTGACACAGAGGTCATGCAAGTTACTGTGGCCGTGGTGAATTGCGCTTCACTTTTTTGTATTTTTCTTTTTGCTGCTGTTGCTTTTGGGATAAGTTAAGTATTTCTAATCTTATCTGAACTGTCAGATTTTGAATGAAGTTTTCTTGGAGCTGTACTTGGTTCGTGTCAACTCTCTATAAAGCACCAGTCACTCTGACACCTTACATCATCACTTCCCTGTAATCTACATTTGTTCATATCACAGTGCTGCCAAAACTGTTTAAGAGTTCTTGCCTGAAAGGTGCTGTACATAATATATACTCAAAATTCCTCTTCCAGTCATTTCCTCAAACCTGTCTGCTGTACAAGATGAATATCAAGGTGTACTTTATCGTCCCTTGGGGACTTGATCTTGGAGTTATTGCCATGCAGAACGTTAACTGCCAGATGACGCACCGAAGTGCCAAAATTCACAAAGTACGGAAGTTCACACAGTACACTCAACAAATCAACCTGAAAATCGGGAACATTTAAAAGATTTTTGCAGGCCTCTCAGTCCCCGAGGTTGAAACGGTGAAACAGATTTCAAACTTTTAATTAAAACTAAAGAGAGACATAACTGCACATGATTTTTTCTGCTGACAGAGGGATCATGTATTAGAAGATGCATTTTCTGTTGGGAAGATGCCGCTGCAAGAGTAACTGTTAGTCACTGGTAAATAAAGAAATGGTGGTGAATGGTTAATTGGTGCATGCTGTGTTTTGTTTCCGTCCCTGTGCAGACGTGCAGTGCAGTGGATTGCTGGAAGCTGCAGTGTAATGTGGGGCTGCTGGAGAGTGGAAAAGGCATCATCCTTACTGTACGCTCAAGACTCTGGGCTGAAACCTTCATGGAGGTGAGACAACAGGTCGTCTTGTTCCGTAATACTGCTCCATCATAGCTGTACTGTTTTAGCATAAGAATCTAAAACAAGGAAGTCAAGACCAGATTGGACGAGGCAATCTGTGTGCTCATACTGCCCTCTGCTGGAGGTGTCCCACCTCCATGCTACACACCTTTTGTTTTTCTGTCTTCTGCAAGTAATTGTGAAATAGTAAGTCGTTACATTTTGCTGACATTGTAACACAGGAGATTTTGCTGTTTTGGATTTTCCACGTCCTTACCCCCTTCTCACATTACATTTTATTTTTTCTACTATCCTTCAATTATCCACAGCGAGCCTATAAGCAGTACCTCCTGGAGTGCTCTGTTCACTTCAGCGTGCACAGGATGCCCTATTCTATCCCTCCCAAATTCAAGCCTTCGGGAACCAAAAAGGTAACACGTCTCGTGGATTTTTCCAGTTTTACAAGCTTTGCAACATTTTTATTATTTAAATACGAGTCAGTGCATGGTGTAACAGCTCCGTGGTTTTATATTGTTCAGGTGGTGACAGCTGTGATGTGGAACAAGCTGGACAATCAGTTCTCGGTTCCTGTGTGGATCATCATTCTGGCTGTTCTAGCGGGGTTGCTGTTACTGGCCCTGCTCATATACCTGCTGTACAAGGTATAACAAGCTAATAAGCTTAAGTCTACCATTACCACAGGAAAAAAACCCTTTGGAATAACCTGGTGAGATCTGGGCTTTGCCTAACACAGGGCAGGGATAAAAAATGCAATAATGCCAATAACACACATTTCTATTCTTTTGCGTGGTTATTGAACATTCCTAGTTTCCATGAAAGTAACAAGCCCTTATGGTTACTCACTTACAGTCTGAGTCAAAGACCCCAAAAAAGCCGAATTTTGTTTCTGTAACTGAGTGTCTGTCCAGTTGGTGGATAGACACCCTAATATTATCTTGTACAGGTAAAATACCTTTATTTTTTCACTAGATGATGATGGGTCCTCGTCGTGGAACACTGGACCAGCTCTTTATAGGCTGTTTGGGAGTTTGCCGGTCTACATGTGCTTTGTGGATTTGGAGTAGGAATTCCATTGTGTCTTTCAAGGTGTCCTGTGAGGGGTGCTTTGGGACTTTGGAGTATCAGGTCCATTGCTATTGGCTATTCGGTCTCTGACCAACCATAGCAACAACTTGGTTAGATTTATTGGGTGGGTGTTGGACTTTGCCAGGGGTACACTTTATCACCACTTCTGTAATAGTTTCATCATTACTCTGTATTCCTGATAAGAATTAGCACCTCCAAGTCTGAGGCCATGGTTCTCAGCTGAAAAAGGGTGGAGTTGCTGCCCTGAGTGGAGGACTTTAAGTATCCTGAGGTCTTGTTCAGGAGTGAGGAAGGAGTGGGAGATTGCAGAGAGATTGGTGCAGTCAGTCTGTTGTGGTTAGGAGAGAGCTGAGTGTTAAAGTGAAGCCGTTGATTTACTGGTCAATCTACAGTCTTACGTTCACCTGTGGTCACAAGCTCCAGGTAGTGACTGAATGTGGTGGCAGATACAAGCGGTGGAAATTAGCTTCCGCTGAAAGGTGTCTGGGCTCTCTGTTAGAGATAGGGTGAGGAGCACAGTCATGTACCTTCTCCACATTGAAATCAGTCAGGTGAAGTAGTTGGGGCAACTGATTAGGATGCCTCCTGAATGCTTCCTTGGTGAGGTGTGTCCGGCATGTCCAACTGGGAGGAGGCCACGGGGTAGACCCAGGACATGCAGATTATTATTCTTGGCTGTCCCAGGAATTCCTCAGTGTCCCCCTGGTAGAGCTACAGACGGTGGTCGGGAAGAGGGAGGTCTGAGCATCTCTGCTTAGACCCTGAATCATGATGGTGCCGTCACCGTGCTTCACATTCGGACTGACATTTAGTGTTGTTATTTGAAAATGGTGTTCTTTATAGACAGTTCAAACTCAATGACATGCTTATAAACTTAAGCTATTGAACTGAACAAATGATCATTTTAAGCCAGGGGTGTCAAACTCCCAGCCTGCAGGCCACTTCTGGCCCCGCACCCTACTTCCAGTTGTTGATTTGATGTCAAAAATATCATGTAATTCGGCCCTTTAAAAGGCCACATTACAATTATAAAATGAAATTTGGACACATTGAATTATGTAATTGTAATGTGGCACTTAAAAGGGCCAAATTACATGATATTTTGACATCAAAACGGCGACCGGAAGTAGGGGGTGGGGCCAGATGTGGCCCGCGGGTTGGGAGTTTGACACCCCTGTTTTGAGCCAGTCGTTTTTACTTTTGATTCATTACAGAGCATTTCATTTTATTTATGGACTGCCCCTTTGTCAAATAATGATCACCAGAGTATTGAACCATTCATAACTGTAATGTTAGTATAGGTTTGTCAACCTGTAGACTGATGAATGTCTAAACCCCATTCCAGCTTCACACAAATCAGTAATTCCTAACTGTCTGTCTTCTGAGATGTCCTTGGCAAGTCAAGGTTCAACTAAGCAGTTTCTTGTGAATGAAGATCTCAAAATGTTTGACTTGTGTTTAAAAGTAGTTTGGAGCCTCCCAATTCCAGTTAACCAGCCAGCCTACACTTGTGTAAGTTTGCGTGATGGAGAAGATTAATACAATGATTTGTGTTATATTAGTTAAAATAGACTTTGGTCATAATTAGATGAAGATCACGTTTGTCCATAAACACAGATCCATTTGCGTCTTCTTGCTACTGTACCTGTATCTGATTAGCTGAGCAAAAACATCTAGAATTGGGACAGTGGATCGGGTGATTTTACCGCAGGACTACAGTCAAGATTTCAGCTTCCATCTGCATTAATTTATATTTGTTGATAGGAATCTGTTTTAGGGAAACTCCCCCACCCTTCCATGTGCAAAAGTCAGTAACTTTTGATAGAACTGCTGATGACCTACTGAAAAGCATAAGGCAGGGAGAGCAGGAACAAGATCCCAGCTCAGACCAGAGTAGGCATCAGTGACAAAGGACATCACATTGATTAGGTCAGCTTGAGTGGAGGTGGGTTGCAAAGCAACTTGCAGATGTGCAGAAACTGTGGG
>VUQH01056225.1:20086-30570 GCA_015106775.1 Etroplus canarensis | reverse complement strand
GGCAAACAATCCATCCAACCCCTTTGATCTCATTGTTTGGTGTGACCCCCCCACTCCTTTCTGAACAAACTCGACTCAGATATGATTGTGTATTCCTCACTGCTGGCCAGAAGACTTATTCTTACTAAATGGAAGGACGCTCGACCTCCAACATTTGGCCGTTGGATCAGAGACGTTATGAGCCATATTCACTTAGAAAAGATTAAGTTTACCATCAGAGGGTCTATTGAAAAATTTTATGCTTCCTGGCAACCATTTATAAATTTTGTTCACAGTTTGTCTGCCAGTGATATTGATTCATGATTGTGTTATGTTGAAGGTGTATTACCCAGTGACCCATTGGTCTTTGAGTACAGTGTTGTCTTTACTCTCAATATACAGTATTAAATTGTTTTCTCTTCATTTTTTTCCCTTCAGGAAATAAGTCAGACAATAATTAAAGCTTGTAAGGTCAGGTATCTTGGGGAGGGACGGGGTGACGACATTGTATGTTTGTGTGTTTATCTGTCTGAAAAATAATAAAAAATACTTGGATATAAGGCAAGTTCATATACAGTATAGAGAGCAGCAATAAAGACAAATGATCTGCTGTGGTGACCCGTTTGGGAGAACACAAGATACCTTTCTTTAGTAGTTTACACATTCGCCCCACAAGTGAAAGGGCCCTGGTTCGATTCTAGGCGGGGACACAAGCGCCCATCACCGTGGAGGGTTTGAGTCATCCAGTGTAAAACCTCTGCCAAATTACCAATGTGCATTGTGGCGACCCCTTGGGGAAAATACAAGGGAGCAGCTGAAGGTACATTTTGAAGAGTGAACAGAGGAACAGTGGCATCAGCAAATAATAGGAGGTATGAGGTGGTTTTTTTATAGCTCAGCTGACCTCAGGTATTTAGCATAAGATAATACTTTACTGACTCCATATCTGGGAATTTCTTTTGTTACAGCAAATGAATAAGTAACATATTATGAAAGAGTTATTGCCTGTGGTATGAATGATTTCCTGTCCATAGGGCAGCAGAGCTGAATCAGTCCGTTAGAGAAAGACTCCTCTGCCTGTCCAGCAGAGGTGAGGTTCTTACTCAACAAAGTACAGATGCTTGAGTTCAAAAAGGACTCCAGTAGAAGTTTAAGGACTCGTTCAACTTTCTTAATCAAGCAAAAATGCCAAAGTGCAGGCTCTGAAATGCACTCAACATCACGGTCCCCCTGTCCTCCAGGTCGTAATCTGGCTTTTCTCTCTCTCTGTCTGGGGTGGAGTGGGGTCATTAACTCATGTACTTAGTCCTCAGGTGAGGACACACCTGAGGACTAAGGTGTGGAGGTGTGGCTGCACACCTGTTCCTAATTCCGCATCAAAGGGATATTTAAGCCAAGCTGTTCCCTCCACACTCCACCGAAACGTGTAGTCACACACAGTGCGCAACCCTGCTGAGATGCCCACCAGGAGCACCTAGAGGGAAAGCTGCCTGACCCGCTTTCTGGAATCCCCGGACCTTCCCTCTATTCATTCCTGCCTTACACAATAAGATTTACTGTTGTGACTGTTCTGTTTCATCCTGAACTTCTGCTGATGAAACCATCTAAACCTGTTACTCCTGAGCCTGTCCACACCACAGCAAACCCTGACACTCACAGCAAAAAGTAGCTCTTTGAAGGACATTTCTTCCAGAGATTTTATGTGCAATGTCAACTGAACCTCATGTCATGTAATACATAATACCAACGTATTAGGGAATAGGAATTTTACTTCAACTTCTTTTAGTTACTCAGCTTGAACAACTATTATGAACACAAGCACAGAAAAACAAAGCAGATTAAAAAAAACTAGCTGTATTTGCATTTGCCTTCGAGTTTAAATTGAAGAAAATAATGCATAAATTACATTTTTTTTGCCTCTTTCGTCTCTAGTCCTTTTGTGTCAGCTGCTTATGACATGCACCGATGACGGCTACACCAGTACTGTTTGTATTGATTGTATTTTACGTATTGCTGTTCCCTCCATTTAGGTTCAAATACATTTGACACTGGAAGGATGTGTGGTGATAGGAAACGAGCTTTAACTCCCTTCAGATGTGTTCCACCTAAAGCAACAAAGATGTAGCAAATAAAAGTAAAATGCTGTCAGGAAAAATAAATGCTCAAGTAAAGTACACATGCCTGAAAACTCTGCTGAAGTCCAGTAATGACGTATTTGTACTTTGTTACTTCTCACCTCTGCTGTCCAGGAAGTGTTGCAGAGTGTGGGCAGAATGATCCGTAACAGTTTGCTCAGTGGCCTCCTCCCCACCATGGATTCAGATGCGTTAAGTTCACGGCCAGTCACAGAGCCTGCCTTCCTGACCTGTTTATTCCGTCCGCTGGTGTCACCAGGAGCCTTCTCTCCGTTACCTGGCTCCACTTCACCTAGCACTGGTGATCAGGATCAGCAGTCACACGAAGGTGGCTATCAACTTGACAAGAGGAATGAAAGTCGGTAGAAGTAAGGCAGAGTGTGAATGAGAGGGAGGCAGGTGGAATGGTGAGGATGCAAGGAGTAGAGGTGGTGAAGGTGGGTGAGTTTAAATAACTCAGGTCAACCATCCAAAGCAACAGACAGAGCACTAGAGAGGTGAAGAAGAGAGTGCAGGCAGGGTGGAGTGGGTGGAGACGAGTGACAGAAGGATAGCAGCGAGAGTGCACATGTCAAACCTCATCATAGGCAACAAGCAAATTTAATCATAAAGGAAAAAGCACTTGAAACCTGGTTGAAATATTCAGTGAGTTAATGTGCAGACCTCCCACCTCTATAAAAACCCACAGGAGATGTAGCTGCTCTGTGATGATACAGTATAAGATTTAACTGCAGTTGAGATAGTAAAGTATGGTTTGGTTACAACTGCAAATATGTTCACCTTTAATGAATTACGCAGTAAATAGCAGTGTGCCACATAACCTTTGATTAATTTTTGCAAAGTAAAGGAGTCGGGGAATGGTAGGCAGTGGGTCAAACCACTGTGGGGTACGTGAGGAGGAATCCAGCTTTCAAAACTTACACAGTCATTGTTTTCCATGCATGAATAAACAGGGTGGGCTGTGGTGGTGGACCCAAAAGCCTCAAAAGGTGATTTATTTACAAGGTGCAAATAGTAAAACAAGGTTTTCAAAGAATGTGCAAGCATACGAGGTCCAAGCATCCAGGTTATCCAGGCTGAGTCCAGAGTATCTTCTAAGAGGTCTGAGGATTAGGTCCAAGGTCCAGAGGGTCACAGAGAGAATGTCCTCAAGCTCCAAGGTTGCAGGTGAGAGTGGGTCAGGCAGGCTGCAGAGACAGGAGTTCCAGATGAGCGGCTTGGCAGTCCTAGGCACAGGATCAGAGATAAAGTAGGTAGAAGGCAGAGTTGCAAAACACAAACAATGTAGGCTGGTCAGTCTTACTATACTGGGAGCAACTAAACAGTGCAGTGGAGTGTGGATGAAACAGCTTGGCTTGAAAACACCCATGCTGGAAGCTCAGGAACAGCTGTGGAGCCACAGTCCACCTCCAGACACGCCAGTGCACCTGGGAACTAAGCAGATTGTTAACGAGACCACTCTCCCCTCAAGCAGAGAGAAAAACAAGAGGGAGAAAGGCAGATCAGGGGACCACGACACTAACAGCTTTCACTGTATGTAATATCTAAAATTGCATAGTCATACATTTACAGTGTGTCAGGATTTGAGGTTGCAGACCCAGAAAACAGACTGAACTCAGGCATAAAAGTCACACAGGTTTATTGAGAGAATGAGGACAGAAAGCAGGAGGGCAGGTGAGAACAGATCCAACGGCCTGAGAATCCTGTGAGGCAGAGAGTGGGTCAGGCAGGTTCCAAGTGTCCAAGAGAGAACAGAGACACAGAAGGGTGAGTACTGGGCAGACTGAGTGGACACACACAAAACTGATCGCTGGCAGACGGAGAACTGGCCTGGCTTACTGTGGATGCACTCTGGCAGAGTCTTCAGGAATCTGCAGGGCTCTTTATTCCCAGACGAAGGTGTGCAGACTAAGCAGAGGGATTAGCCTGACCCAACCCCAAAGAGAGAGTGACAGAGAGAAGTGAGAGAGAGAGGGAAGATTTCAGGCCCGGAGGGCAGGGGACCATGACACAGCGACGCATTGAGGTGGATGAAGCCAGACTTCTTCATCCCCACTGTAATTTCTATCAGAGATCACATTAACACGATGATCTGCTCCTGAAGATAAAACAAGAACCAAAGCTTGACAAAACCCGGGGGATCATGACACAGAAACAGTTTCCCTGATGATGATAACAGAAGCTCTCGCGTTTGGAAAGCTCACATTGTTGACTTGTTTCCGTCTCTAGAAGCGTGTCCACTACAGCAGACTGCCACCTACTCTTAACTTTTGGTTCATAAGTAGTGAAGCTCCCACAGACTTGTGCTGATTAACCGTTTGCCCCACCACATGGATCTTCTAAGCGTCAGCTTTCAGACTTTCTGCCGATAACGTCTTCATTACGGCATCCCGATGGCCCGGGTGGAAACTGTCGCGCTGTGCTCAGAAATGTACTGCAGCAGGTGTTGACAGCATCTGTCAGATACGCTTCCCTTGTTCCTTCTGTGTTTCATTAGAAATCTCATGCACCGTGGCAGCCGGCAGTGGTAGATCCCAGTAAAGGACTGGGAGTGGTGTGGCAGTGAGAGAGGAGTCAAATGCCATTTTTCTAAGGAGCAATAAGGAGCAGTGACGTGCCACTAGCTGAAGCGTAACAGGAATTTAAATGAGCACACTCCACCGGGATCTTGCAGTATCTGGGTGATAAGCCACCCACACACGCCTTTTTAAAACACCAATGAATAAAACTATGATAAATCATTTCAAAACTTTTTCCACCTTTAATGTGACCTATGACCTGCACAATTCAATTGAAAAAAAAAAAACCAAATCTGTCAGGGTGTGTGTGTGTGTGTGTGTGCACAGTCTAACACTTTGTTGAAGCACTTTTTTCTTTCATTCCAGCATTTAGACTTTTTTGGGTACACATCTGTCATCAATTCAAGTTCAGCTGCCCTGGCAGGATTTTCCTGACTGTTACTCAGTTCCATCCTACAGCAAAAACCATGATTCACAGAGAGCTGACAAAGCATCAGATGAATCCTCTGTTCAAAGGTATCAGTCAGGAGAAGGGGACAAAAACCTTCCCACAGCATTAAATATACCATGGAACACAGTGAGGACAGTCATCAAGAAGTGGAGAAAACATGAAACCACAGTGATGTTACTGAATAAACTGGACGTCCCTCCAAAACTGATGATAAGATGAGAGGAAACCTGGTCAGGGAGGCTGCCAGGAGGCCTACAGCATCACTGAAAGAGCTGCAAGAATGTCTGGTTGTGTAGAACATGTGACATCAATCTGCTGTGTGCTCCATATGTCTGGACTGTGGGGTAGGGTCGCAAGATGGAAGCTTTTTCTTACAAAGAGGAACATCCAGGCCGGGTTAAATTTGGCAACAAAAATAAAAAGTGTTCCGTCTGATGAATTTTTGGCCACAATTCCAAAAGATACAGTGGAAACCAGAAGTTTACATACACTGCATAAAAACACTTTTTTTCTCACTGTCTGACATTAAATCAGACTAAACTTCTCCTGTTTTAGGTCAGTTACGGATACTACAATTACTTCTATTTGCTAAATTTCAGAATGAGAGAATTTTTATTACCAGAGGTTTACATATCACGCCTTTAAACAACGTGGGAAAGCCCAGATGATGACGCCGTGGCTTTGGAAGCTTCTGATAGGTTAATTGACAACAGTGGAGTTAATTGGAGGCAGTCAAACGGTGAGAAAAAAAGAGTGTGTGTCTTTTTATACAACTTCTGGTTTCAACTGTATGTTTGGCACAAAAACAACACTGCTCATCAGCAGACAAACGCCATACAACTTACCAGCTGTCGGAGGGCAAGAGGCCAAGTGGCATCCATTTTGCTAAAGTTAACATTTCTGGAGTAACATGTTAATGTAATAAGTGGAAACACACAGACAACACTGAGGAAGTCGTTGTGCTTTCTGTTTTGAGGAGCTGAGTTAAACAACATGAAGTTGAAATACTGGGTCTTTCGGTTCAAAATGGGTTATGTTCTGCTCCATGTCAGCTGAAATCTCTCTTCTCATATTCATCATTTGATGAATGCGCTGATCCAGTACTTTGGGATGATCCCTGCTCTGGATCATGACAACCATGCAGGGAATAAGCGTGTGAGCCATTGTCCTTGAAACTGATTCAAATGTACCCTAACTTCTAAGGTTTTTTACTGACTGAGACAAACATAAACTGGTTGCTGTGGTGATTCAGGGTAATGGCTGCATTATTCTTCTTTTTTAAATTTTAATAAAAAGACTGGAAAATGAAACTCAGTGGTGCCTCCTGAAGACAAGCAGTCCCCCCCCAAAAGGAACGGACATGTAAGACCAACTCATTTGCTTTTACTGTGCAGTGAGGAGTGCACCAGCACGGTGTATAAATGCAGGTACATTACATGTTAAACAGCACATAACATGACGCATTTTTAATCAAACTACCCAGTTTTTCAAATCAGCCTAAATATTAGAACAGAATGTTTTCAACTTAAAGTCAAAAATATTTCTCAGTGTGTCGGAGGACTCGCTTAGGAACCAGAGGGTTGCTGAGGGCCACCAGTTCAAGACCTGCCCGGACCTGGACCCAGTGGCCATCCAAGACCCGCCAGCTCAAGGCCTCACCCAGGACCCACATGTGTGGAGGTGGACTGGAGGCCGGAGAGATGTCAGCTCACCCCCTGAGCATTGCTGACGTGCCCTTGAGCAAGCCACCGAACCCCCTTCGTTGCTCCCCGGCGCCTGTATTGTGCAGCCTCGCTTACTAACCGCCCCCACCACTGCATGTTGCACATAAAAGTGTGTGTGTGTGTGTGTGTGTGTGTGTGTGTGTGTGTTGGTAACATCTAACAAAAAAAGAGTGTTGTTGATTGGAATTTCCCCATCTGGGGATGAATAAAGTTGTTTGTTTTGTTTGTTTGTTTATATTCCTTACTCACAATAACCGCGTCAGCCTGCGACCCATAGACTCCACCAGACTTCCTGTTCCTTCACTGGTTCTGCCTTTCCAGGCTTTTGCCCCAGCATTTTTACGTTGTCTGCTTTGCAGGGTTTCTCCCTTCAGTCTGCTCTCCAGGAGGTGAAATGCATGTCCACTTTGAATAAGACCTGGTGATTAACTTGGCCAGTCCAAAAACCATCCATTTCTTCCCCCTGATGAAGTCTTTTGTTGAGGTGGCAGTCTGTTTTGGATTGATTAGTGAACTGACCGACAGCACGTTTCTGTAGATTTCCGCGTTCCTTCAGCTGCCGCCATCATGAGTGACTGAGCCTGTTCAAGAAGCAGTCGTGGAAGCCCAAGCCATGACACAGCCTCCACCATGTTTCACAGATGAGCATGTCCGTTTCCGTTTTCTTCTGCTTCAGGATGGCATGAGTTCCTCCCACAGACAGCTCTCTGGCCCCCATGCTGCTCTACCCTTCTTAACTACAAATGCAGTCTTTACAGGCGAGAGCCAAAGCTTGAAGTGAGCGTAGATATCCAGGGCTACTGAGTGATTAAACCATCAATCTTAAACAGCACGCCCGGGGAAGCAAGAAACCCCTGTTGCTTATCATGTTCCAATACTTGAAAAACTGGGTGGTTTGATCCAAAATGTGTTCTGTTCTACGCTGTTTAACATATCTAGATGTCAAAACTGAAACTCTGATCTGTCTTCTCATATTCATCTTTTCATCTCACACACAGATGTCTTCAGTGCACAGCAAAGGCAAATTCATAAGCCTTGTTCAAGTTCTTTTGTGGGGGGGCTGTATACGGAGGTATCAGGAGGTCTGAGCATCATTTGGGACTTTGGAGAAGTTGCAGTTATTGGTTTTTCCAGCAGACGGTCTGTCTTAGCGGTGGTCTATATGAGGGCCATATGGAGTGGGGAGAATGAAAGATTCTCCCATGCTGACAGGCCTCAGACCAGCCATCTGCTCTCTGTATTTCACTCCCGTCAGGCAACCTGTCGTCCTGCGGCCTCCAGCATACCTGCTCGCTCACTCGCTCCAATTAGTGTCTGGCTGCCTGCCGCCTGCAGGAGGAAGACTTCGCACTGGAAATTTGTTTCGCCGCATGTTTGCTGGAACTCGTTCAGGTCCACGACTCAGAGGCAGATGTTCTAAACCATAATGTATTTAGGGTGTTTCTCCCACTGGAGTACGGCATACAGAGCTGGAGAGAATTGACAGGCCGTGCTGCTTCTGATCATTCAAATGCTTTGCAAATGGGGGGGGGGTTATCTTAACCAGACACGGCTGAGCGACAACAATAAACTGATTACAATGTGCAGTCCTCTAACACCCCTTATTTTATATACGTTGCTGGGAAAAATGGCTAATAGCAGTAAATAAGAAAAAAAACCAGCTTGTATAATTCTAATGAGGCTGAAAGTCAATACTTGGTGTTACCAACTTCATTCTTCAACACAGCCTGAACTCTCTTAGCCGGGCTTTCTGGTCATTTCTTTAAGTCGTCTTCAGGATTAGTTCTCCAGGCTTCTTGAAGGACATCCCAGAGGTAGTTGGCGCCTTTTGTTCTGTTCTCTGTCCAGATGAACCCACGCCCCTTCGGATATGTTGCAGCCCGAGGAGGCCGATCCATCACTGATAGTGTTCCGTTGTGTGTTTTTCTATCCAGGTAGGCTGTTACTGCATTAGCAGTGTGTGTGGGATCATCGTCATGCTGAAAAAGGAAGCCGTTGCCAATCACATGGTATTGATCATTTGATTATGGATCAAAATTCATTCTGTATATTTAACTTGTAACTGTCCTAATTCTATCACACTGTATATTGGGTTTATATGTTTATATACATACATATATATTATATACATATTTCTATTTATTTACAGTATTCATATTTATGTATATTTACCAGACTTCATACTTATATTCAATGTTCTGTATATCCAACTGTTTAACACATTGTATATCTGGATATATGTACATATATTTATATTTATATTTCATATTCATATTTAAGGTATACTTAAAGGAGTGTCTGCAACAAAAGTAATTTCCCCTCGGGGATTAATAAAGTATTCTGATTCTGATTCTGGAAAAAATCTGACGGTACTTTTCGGCTCTCATAATTTGATCAGTTTGGACAAGATTCCCCACACCACTGGCTGAAACGCAGATGGCCATTTCTTGTGTAACTTGAAATATTTGAGCCTTTTCTGCTCGTTTTCCTTGGCTTCTTGACAGCCACCCTTCCCTTGAGACCATTTACGATGGTAGATGGATCAACTGAAGGCCAGCTGCATCTCTCGGGTCCTGTGTCAGGTCTTTGTTTGATTCGTTTTCCCTGTTTCTAAAGGTACTACATTTCAGATATTGTACATCTGCTGTAGCTAGTTTTTATGCTTGCCATTTCTTCTTTTATCCTCCAATTGTCCAGTTCATGGGGGTGGTGGTGTAATGGTTCAGGCGCTGAGAGGTCATGAGTTCGAATCCCAGTCAGACCCCCACCGTGCTAAGACCCTTAAGCGAGGTCTCAATCACAAATGTGACTCTATCCACCCAGCAGTAAAATACTGGGATGATGTGTTTTGCGACAGGCTGCTTGCAACAAAGTGAATAAAGATACAGTTTAAAACTGGTTAATTACTAAGTTGTCTGTGTAAATAATCTGTGACGTGGCATCCCGCTGGACTGTAGGTGTAAAGGGATGGATGTGGTTGGTAACAATACTCAGGTAGGCTGTGGTGTATGAACGATACTCAGCTGGTACTCAGTGTTTTAAAAACTGTCCCCTACACTCTAACTGTTGATACAATGCAGGATGGAGCCAAGCTATCATGGTTGTTTGTGCCAAATTCTGACCCCAGCATCCGATGTTGGAGCAGAAATCAAGACTCGTCCCGCCAGGCAACATTTTCCAATCTTCTGTTGTCCAATTGGGGTGAGCCGTGTGAACTGTAGTCTTAGTTTCCTGTTCTCAGAGGGCAGGAGTGGTAACCGGTGTGCTCTTCTGCTGCTGTAGCCCATCTGCTTCGAGGTTTGATGTGTTATGCGTTCAGAGGTGCTCTTCTTCATACGTCAGTTGTTATGAGTGATTATTTGAGTTAATGTTGCCTTCCTATCTGCTCAGAGGAGTCGAACCACTCTCTTCTGACCTCTGGCATCAACAAGGCGCCATCCTCTGTAAAGCCTGGAGATGGTTGTGCGGGAAACTCTCAGTAGTTCAGCAGAAAATGTAATACTCAGACCTGCCTGTGTGGCACCAAAAACCATGCCATGTTCAAAGTGCTCTCCTTTCTCTCTTCTCTTACCCCTCACCCATAACTGGTCGAGGCAGATGGCTGCCCCTCCCTGAGCCTGTTTCTGCCGGAGGTCTCTTCCTGTTTAAAAGGAGTTCTTCCTTCCCACAGGCACCA
>VUQH01056225.1:0-14927 GCA_015106775.1 Etroplus canarensis | reverse complement strand
TACAAAACCTAACATCTTAGCTTAGAAATACAGTCCCACTAGTCACCACTTCTCCTGTTCCTGCATTTCATCACCATTATAAGCATGAATTTGGAGAACACGGAAAACTGATAGAATGACAAGATGAATGCAGTCGTGTGTGGGGAACATAACTGAATTTTAGATTTATTGGAGAAAATAAAAGAAGAAGAAGAAGAAGAAGAAGAAGAATGCAGCACCATAAATCATAAGACCTGTATGTCTCAAGTACAACATTAGAGCAGTTCCTGAAGTGAAACTGAAGTCCAGTGAGGTGAGAGAACAGAAGAGAACACTGAAAACAGTGGGGTGGAAAAAAAACAAACAAAACGGGCTGGTTTCCTGTTCGGGAAAACGGAAGCTGGTAATTAAATGGAATGATCCTATTTTCCAGGGAGAGCTCCAACTCCCCGCCTCTCCAATGCATCTATAGAACGGATGATTGACAGATCGTCCCCCCCCCCTTACCAAATTAAACATTTACTGCAGCACAGACTCAGCCACTCGCCAAACTAAGTAACCTTGACCAAAACAAACAAATAAACATTTTAAAATAAAAACTCTTTCATTACATATGCATCTCTCCAACCTGGATAACACGGTGACCACAGGTGTGGCCTCGTGGAACTTTGTACAGACTTTTGTGTGGAAGGTTTGAATTTCTGAGGTTATCGAGCCTGTTTGCACAGTCTGGCACGAGAGGAAACGCTCGGGATAATTTCAGGTTACATGTGATTTGTTTTTCCTCTGAATGTGTCGTCCAAATCACCTTTCCCACCGATTCTCTAATGATGTCCAAAGTCGACGATTAATCTTTGTGCAGGATGTGCTAATTGGGTTTTTTTTTTTTTCTCAAAATAAAAGAAAGAAAAGACAGAAAATAAGAAAAAGGACAAATTCTCTAAGAAGTCCTTGCTCCTCTTCGGTCTGTACATTATGTCCTCCCCGAACCCCCGATCCCTGTTCCACTGCAGCCGCAGGGGTGGAGGAGGTACGCAGCTTCATTCATGCTCTCGCACACACACACACACACACACACACACACACACACACACACTTGAACAAGGTCCTAAAAGCTTCCTGACTGTGTCCTTACTCCGGATCCCTGGAGGGAGGTGTGCTGGAACTGACTGAGGTTTGTCCCTCGCTGGGGGTAGTGTGTCGGTCCAGAGGCCGACAGCAGCCTGGGGCCAGCCTGCAGCGCTGCCTGACCTGGGCTGCCAGATTTCAGGCCGCGAGACGCCTGTTGCTGACTCCCTTTGGAGGCCTGGGCTCCTGAGTCTGTTTTAGTCTGCCCGTGGGCCCTGGATCCCGGGGTAGAAGCCCCCGCCAGGCCACTGCTGTTTAAAAGGCTCGCTTTTAAGTGGCTGCTGCTGTAGGCGTGGCCTCCGTCCACGCTACTGCTACCACTCTGCTGGTGTAGAGAGCCTACTGGTGGCCTGGAGTCTGACGAGGAGGTGGGGGTGGGACTTGAATATGAGGTTGAGGGGTGGTCCTGGGAAAGTCCTGGGTGGGAGGAGGAGAGACGCTGGTAGAAGCCCTGGCCCGATGAGGGACTGTAGGAACCCCGGAATGGAGAGCTGGAGGTCTGCTGGAGGAACGACGGGCTGTCAGTCTGTCTGTGGCTTTCTGTGGACTGAGCACACACACACACACACACACACACTTAACTGTGTGACACTGACACATTTTAAAGTGGACCTACTCTGCTCATTTCCAGCTCCAGGTGTTTATTTTTTGGAATAAACTAAGGTAGCTGCATGATTTACAGTTCAAAAATAATAAAAATTATTATTTGCTAAACTAAGCAGCCCCTCTAAAAAACACTCCCTTCCTTTCAAGCCAACTTTCTGATTGGCTGCCCCTCTTAAACAAAAGGTTTGAGGTTTTGTGGTCACAGCCAAAGCTGAGTATCTGATATGACCATATTAGGTATATCTGACATCATACAGAGCCAAAACTAAGGAAAAAAATAAAGCCTCAAACTTTGTGTTGAGAGCCGTCTGAAGCCTGAGCTTTTGGCTCACAGGGATCACTTGTTCACAAATTTAGTTTATGATTTGATATTTGGACACGTTCTATAGGAGCGCCCTCCACTGGAATGGTGTGTATATATGACAGAAAATAAGGAAAAGCAAACTAGGTCCCCTTCAAGGTGAGGATTCTCATGGTTACCAAATGGAAGTCATTGTACCTTTGACTGCTCCCTTCTAGTCTCCACAAGGGGTCACCACAGTGGATTAATCCACATTGGTAATTTAGCAGAGGTTTTACACCGGATGCCCTTATTGGTGCAGCTGTCCATGCTGAGAGGGACTTGTGTCCCCACCTGGACTCAATCCAGGGACTTTCCATTTGTGCGGCTAATGTGTAAACCACTACACTACGGGGACAGAAATGACGTGCTGATGTGATTGGCCAAATTGAGTTGAGACCCACAGAAACACTGAGCTTCATACTCAAACAGAAGCACCGGGAATACTTGTGACTGACATCTTTATTAGCAGCGGACTGGACATTCAGAACAGCCCGAGGCTCAGTGAGCCTTTCATATCAGAAAACACAAAATCCCTAATCACAATTTTGTCTTATTTTTAATATGATTACTTGTTAACATTAGAAATGTAAAGCCCCTGTCACACCTTGACGATTTAACAAGCGTATGCCAACGTAGGAAAAAATGCGCCGGTGTATGTCGATTAACTTCTAGGTACATTTTGTATAAGTTAAGAGCTCGCTGCAGTACGCCGGTATACGTCGCAGTAAGGCGAGGCCGCTGGAAAATTTTGAGCATGCGCAAAATCTCTGGCGTTTGTCAGCGTATGGCTCATATGTCCTGCATATGTTGCAGGTACTTTATGCATTCAGAGACGCATGTTACTCATGACAAAAGACGTGAAGTCTAGTGTATCCAAAACATATTACCTATGAGTAACATGCTTTTAACATATTTTTAACATATATCAAACTTGCCTCAAATGCATATTGTCATTTGCAGACGTATTTGACGTGTTCCAGTCGTACTGAACCTGCTTCTAACATACTGTATTATAGCGTAGGTGCTGCATTTAAAGGAAGTGGTATAAACGGGCTTCAAGTTATGAATGCTGGCAATACGCTAGCATTCCTTGGTGTTATGTTCTATATATGTTAGCAATGATATTTATACGTCCATATATCATCAATGTTCTGTGAATACCAGCGTTTGAGGAACGCTTGTTAAATCTTCATGGTGTGACAGGGCCATAAGACATTACTTAGTTTAATTTTTTGCAGCACATTTCCTTTAAAGTTTGACTCCTGAATGCAGAGACCACCACAGACATCTCATCATCATCATCATCATCATCATCACCACAAGCAAACGTTCTAGTGACAAACGTTATGGACAGGCTACCTGGTGAGAGAACACAGAGGGGCTGTATCTGTGCGGACTCTTCATGGGAGAAGTTATGGACGTCGGCTGCATCTCATATCGATCAACATCTGAAAATGGAGAAAGGACCATCAACTGCACCACTGAGAAAAAGTCATTTCAGGAAAAAAAATGACAGAACATGTACAGACAAGGTATGATCGTAATGTTTTAAAATATTTAAATAGTTATTAAATAATGTATGCAAATACTTATTTTCTTAAAATACAGATTTTCTTTTGCTTTTTAATGTAAAGGATGTCAGACACCACCAAAGCCAGAAAGGGCAATAACACACCTACAAGCTGCTTATCGACCACTGTGAAACAAAACTAGAAGCACACGCTGTAGAACCACCAGGTGTCAGACCAGTAAAGCGTATGTAGAGCAGTGAGATTAGTGATTATTATCTAATTAGCAATAATTGGGGTCTTTTGTGGAACTGAAGAAGCTCAAACTGATGATCTTTGGATGCTTCAAAGAACTGTCAGAGAACTCATACAGTAATTTTTCTTGAAATGTCCATCCCTAATAAAGACAGATTGCTTAGTTCTATCTCCATGATCCGTCAATATATTCTCGTAGTTAAAACGTTTCTAATGCCTTCATACCAGATTCCTTCTCGGTGGATCCATCACTCCTCTTGTAAAGCCGGTCCAGCTTGATGTTTCTGAGCACTCGCTCTATACCCCCCTGGCCTTCCCTCAGACGTTCAACAGTAGTGGGGACCATCCTTGGGGAAAATAAATAAAAAATACAGATGTAAAGGTTATCAGGAATGAATTCTTAACATGTTTAAAACATGGCCTATGGTGCATGCATTAAAAGGTGAATTCAGTGAGCCATCAGTCCTGGCCTCTCACCACTGGTTGTTGCTGTCCTGGCGTCTGGATTGCACTGACGGGCCCTGGTGGTCCGGAGGACTGACCTCCTCTATGTGTGGCATAGAGGTGGCGTGTGCTGAGGATGAGAAGGAGCTGTGTGGGGACGCTGGAGGCTGCATCTGCTGATGGGAATGGGGATGATGGGAGTCCTTGCTGTAGTTGGAACCGGGCCGCGTGGGGGTGCCACCCAGAGAGGAGCTGCTGCTGGCCGGCTCGGAGTCACGACCGGTGCCCTGCTTCCTCTTGCGGTACTCCAGCAAAGACACCTGTGGCAGCAGAGGGAGGGGAGACCATCTTAAAATCCTGCTGCTCAGGGACTGACACACATTTGGTCTTTATCACACTGATGCCAGGCTGCTCACTCAATCACATCATTCACCAAAACTGCACTGAGTGATGGGCAGACTGCATGCACCACACCGGAGAGGACTCACCTGGAAACAGTATTCACTATCTAAGAATTTCAAGACAACACACCCTCACCAGCAGGGAGAAATGACATCTCTGTTCTCCCTCCGTGAACAGACTTGTAGCCATGGGAAAGACTTAAATACAGCATACTGTGCATTGTGAATGCATCGTTAGTAACATAAGCTTTGACAACAGAGCAGGCAACTTTAAATGCACCACGCCATGATGCAACCACGCTGAAACAACAACAACTACAAAAACACTCATATTCACAGAACATTCAAGCACACATACACACACACACATACACACACACACACAAAACACATACACACACCTCCACTGTTTACAATGAGAATGAGAGCGCTCATCCCAGCTTCATGTCATCATGACACAGAGAACAGAGACAGAGGGTTATGAAAGAGGCAGGGGAGCGGGATGATGACCACACGGTCACGTATCTGACATGGATAGCTCTTGCCTGAATCTTTCACCTAGGCTTAAGACTTCATATGAGGGACGTTGCAAGGCTGTGCTGCCAGGAGGGCCAGATGTTAGGACCTCAAGTTACCACAGAGCACCAAAAGTTATCAGTTACCACGAGTATCCCGCTGCAGTTCAGAAGGAATCCTTCTGAGAGGCTTCAGCAGTGGGTGTTATCCTTTTTCATTACTGAATGCACTCTGATTCGTGAGCTGTAGTGGATGCAGTGCTAACTTTGGAACATATCCTGTTGACAAAGCCACTACCATTCGCATCAGATACATTTTGCTAAAAGGGATGGAGGAATTTTTTCCATCAATTCTTTTCAGGGCTGATGAGAAAATGAGGAATGTTTACAGAACCTGTTGCAAAGTTAACACTGGCACATAAACATGCTGTCTTTGCCAGACGGTCAGCGCTGGCCATCCTACAGTCTCTGATGTTGAGCAGGCTGAGTGAAACGAGGGCTGAGGATTTGTGTCCATAAAGTCTCTGATTTTTACCTATTGAAAAGCCCTTTAAAAGCAAACTGTGATTAACTGTAACGTGCCACTTTCATGTTTGTGGGTAAAAAAATGCTGAAATGTGACAAACACCCTGATCAAATGTATTTTGAACAGTAAATAATGTCAAAGTGGTGAAGTTATTACCTGACATTGAAGGTGTCTTTTCATTTTTACCTCTCATTTGAAAGCAACTGTGACATTTTTGCTTATCGCATGCATGTTCTGGCAAAACAAAGACATTTAAAAGATGTTTTACAAATTAAGATGGACACCTTTCACAATATTCTAAAATTTTACAGACCAATAATGGAGCTGCGGATGAATCGATAATGGAAGCAGCTGTTGGTAGCAGTCCAGGGAGCATTTAATAGTTTAATTAATGAAATCACTGCAACAAAGCTGCAGAAAAATGACCACTCAGATTGGTGCACGTTAATCTACGCTTGCGCCGCCTCTTTTATCCACGCCAACACCCCAGACTATCTTCTGGTGCCATGTGATACCATCTGAGTTTTTGCTCTATGTCACCTTGACAAATTTAGCCTCTCTCGCAGCAGAGGGTGGATGAACCACAAGTCCCAGTTTGGAAAGAGCCATGGATGAGATGGAGCATGAACACATCCCGACAATTTGTGAACCATCGGCCTCTTGTGTTGAAGGCAATGGATGAGCCTTACACACTTTAATGAGTTTGACTGAAATGGCAGATTAACTCCTTCTGGAAGCCATAGAGTCATAATTCAATGTAGGTTTGAAGGAGGGGAGGGGGCAGAGCTGTTGGAGCATGGGGTGGGTGTTGTATGCAAATGCAAAGAAACAATATTTACATGCACACTTCTAAAGATGTAGTTGTAGGGAGAATATTCACCATATTTTGTACTGGCTTGTATTCACTTCTTACAGCTATAGCCTGGTAATCTGGCTTCCCTGTCAGCAGACTAATGGTATGCTGGTTGGCCCTCTGCCTTGGAAGAAAAGTGGAAGAGAGACTTGGCAAAGAGTGTCAAGGAGCAACGAGGGGGAGGAAGAGGAGGAAGGTAAGGGAGGGGGAGGAAGGGTGAAAGCTACAGAGTGTAAATCATTTCAGATACACATAAAAGAGGTCAGTTTCTAAATGCCTGTTACGTTTGGATTTGACTACCGCACACAGGAGACCAATAAGATTTAAGACAGTCAATGGGCAAACACAGAGCAAGGGGAAAAGCACATCATGAGCTTTTGCTTTTCAGTTTGCACATATCACACTCAAGTCATCCGTGCCTGAGAAGAAACCCCTAAAGATTTACCAGCACAGCTACCTTATTACAATCATTTTTTCCACATATCATTAAGACGGGGGGGAACTTGCCTTCTTCTTTTGTGGTGGGTTGCTGGTGTGAGGGGGCGTGCCACTGTCTGGGTAGCCTCCTCCAAAATGAGGCTCCCCAAAGGGTGACATGGAGCCAGGGCCCAAGTCCCCGACCAGGCCCTGGCCACTTATGGAACTGTGAAAGGAATCTGCAGGGGAGAAGCCTCCTTCCGACTGGGAAAGGCGTCGGTCCGTGGTTGCAGGGTTCCCCAGGTTTGCGTTGAGGGGTGAGCAGGTGTATATGAGGTTGAACTCTGTCCTGAAGGCCTGCTCCCTATTTTGCGGGTTTACGTCTGAGGAAGGGCATGACACTGGATTTAGAGAACTGGTCCCTACAGATGATGGGCCTTGCGAATCTTGGCCTGCGGCACCTCCGGGAAGGGATAAATCATCCAAGGTCGCGGCCACGGGGCTCTCCAAGCTGGAGGGGAGTGACAGGTCAGGGAACTGCGGCCGAGAGGCATCAAAGTCAGGCTGAAGACATGGCTGAAGGTGGAGGAAGAGACAATAGAGGAAACAGGGAGGACAAATTGAACAAATGTGATTGCAAAGTCAGCGGAAAAGCCATTTCTGTTATCAATGCCATCAGTGGCTGAGAGAGACTGTAATGTACCTCAGGGGATATGGACTCAGGCCGGTGGACAGGCGATGCCTCAGGGGATGATATGTT
The DNA here is from genome assembly GCA_015106775.1 of Etroplus canarensis. Lineage (NCBI taxonomy): Eukaryota > Metazoa > Chordata > Actinopteri > Cichliformes > Cichlidae > Etroplus > Etroplus canarensis. The sequence continues at coordinate 7,192 of VUQH01056225.1, read as the reverse complement.
CTAGAGAGCAAAACAAAAGCTATTAGTGTCAAACATGGTGTGTGTGTGTGTGTGTGTGTGTGTGTGCAAGTAATAGAGAGAGACAGCGCTGAAGTCTAGGAGCTTGATTTGGTGTGTTAAAGCCATATTAATGCAGCACCCACCCAAGGAGAGACTCACTGGTGTGTTTGTTGCAAATTTGCATGCGTTCCCTAAATGCATTTTAGGTGTACCCCTCCTGTTTCCAGTGTCCCAGAGAACCACTGACAACAGAACAACTTAAACCAAAATATGAGAATCACTCATCCAAATAACTTCCAAGTTGGTGCTGCACTCTCTCATGCCCCTGGCAATGTACCCACAATGTTTAAGCACACTGGATGATCAGATATTGAAGTAGGTGAAGAACAGCTGGATGGATGGGCAGACAGACAGGGATTTAGATATGATGAGCACCTAAAGACTAATTTGTATTAAAATGGAGCTTCAGTGAGGAGGGTGACATAAAAAAAAGTGGAGCAAAAGAAAGACAGGTGAAGGGAAGGTAGGGTGGCTTCTTAACCTAAGAACACGTTATTCTGCCCAAAGATGGACAGACATGATCTGTTTTTTGCGCATCTGAGCAAAAGGAATTTAATGAGGAAACGCACTGCTGTTTGTTTTTAAAGACAAGTCAATCAAGTGTTGTTAACAGGTCCTGACAGAGTTAAGTTGGTTGAGCACTGTGTAGCTTTTTCATATATAATGTGACAGAAATATACCAACAACTGCTAAGGAAAGTCATCCAATCATTACCCCCTCCATCATGACCTGAGGTATTACCATTGGACCTCAGTGCATACGAGCTCAATTCAATTCAAAAACTTTATTTGCCCCCTACGGGCAATTCAAGAGAGGCAAGTGCCAGAAACCACCTGTGGCAGTTTGGGTCCTTACTTCAAATTGCAGCGGTGTGTTGCAGCGGCTGGCTGGCAGTGAGGGCATGGGTGAGTAGGTCAGACCGTTGGGCAACAAGGAGCCACACGGGGTTTGGAGCAGCGGGTGGACAGAGTCCTCTGGGAGCGGGGGTGTGATGGGTGACAGCGGGCGAAGCAGGTGGTCTGAGGGTGCTGGTGTCGTCTCTGTCATGTACTTGGAACGGCGCTTTTTTAACGGTACAACGTGTTCTGTGATTTTAAAACCATGACACAAAAAAAATGAGAACACAAGAACATTTAAGAAGCCTCGGACTGCAGTTGCAAAAGTGAAGTATAAAATATATTTGCAGTAGCTGAAAAGATATTTTATACACTTAACTATGTTTCACTCCTAGGTTTAGTGATTTCAGAAAATGCTTCTGTAAATGAGTCTGATGGAGGTACTTACCGCTAGACAAGGGGTTAGGGGTGGATCTGCTACTGGTGCTTTGCTGGGAGGAGGTGGACTCTGTGCCGTCCTCCACACTGGCCGAGCAGCTTTCGTCCTCCACCTGTTTGATCCATCTCTGCACGAAGACAACCGCAATGACAGAGTTAAAAAACAAAAGTCTAAATATGCTCACGTAGGCTTTACAGTGAGAAATTCTTTAACTCTGAAAGTTTTAGGTAAAAGAAGTATGAATGACTGAATAAACATCTTTTTATTCTTATGACCAATTTCAGGTAAAAACACAGGAACTGAAAACAAATTCAGACATGAAAGATCTCCTGCATCTCTCTTGTGGCAGTGCAGAAAGGGCTCCCCGGCCTGCCCAGTGAATGGTGCATCCATGACGGACAGCAGTTTCTCATGTCTGTAACACCTTTTGGCAAGTTTACCTTTTTGTAGGAGCCGTAAGTGCCATCCATTTGGAGTGGACGGGGCCGGCGTCTCTCGGGGTTGAAGGGGGAACCGAAGCGTATGTAGTGTCTGGGTGTGGTGCAGATGAGCGATGAGTGGGAGAGGCCTGGAAGCATGTTGAGGGTGGTGGCCAGCACCGTGGGGTCAGTGGTTATCCGCAGCGGGCGCTCAACAGGCACCTCCTGGTGGACTTTCTCTCCTCCAGGAATCTTATCATTTAACCACTCAGTGACAAGGTACTAAGAAGACAGACAAACATTGTAAATACATTTGTATAATAAATAAATGACTATTATTCTGAGTGACAAAAAAACTTCTGCAGTGTTTCACCTTCTTGGTCTTGGGGTAGCGCACGCTGCCTTTATTTAAGCAGTTGAGGCCCTGACCATCTCCATCTACAAGATGACCTCCAAGGCTGCTCTCCCCATGGCCGTGTTCAGCGCCATATGGACCCTGACTTCCCTCTTCTTCTGCAGCAGCACCCTGATCAGTTGATGCTGGTGTTGCCGCCATAGCTGCAGCTGCAGCGGCTGCCGCCGCCTGCTGGGCAAGGGCTTGGCGCTGCCGCCGGGCACGCTGGGAGGAACTCGACCTGTAGCGAGATATCCGACTTTTGGGACGAGGCTTGGTGGGTTTTACGGGTTTAGGGGGGGCAGCAGGGGCGGGCAGGTTGGGAAGTGAGGGCTTTTCTTCAGCAGATGGTGCTTCCTGCAAGATAAATCCCATGATTCAACACCAAAGAAGCTCACAGTCATTCAACATTTGAAAATGTTTTCTCTCACTGACCACAACATAGGTGGTGCGTCGCGTGCTGACCCCAACTCCAGTGTTTTGGGGTAAGGAAGTGTTTCCTGTGGGGTTTCCTGCCCCATCCTCAGGTTCTACACCCTCTTCCTTTACTTCTGCTCCTCCCACTCTTGTCCTCCTCCTCCTTTCCAGGCTATTAAGCGTCTACATGAATAAGCAGAGACCCGAGTCATTGACAGAGGAACCATAGGAGGCTTTTTGTTTTTTGAATCATTGACGTACGGCTCTTTTAATGACGGAATGAAATGCAGCTTACTCTTTTACTGGAGACAACAACTCCATTCTCGTCCACCTCTCCTTCCTCCCCCTCTTCCACCTTAACCTCATCCAGCAGTCTCTCCTAATTGCACAGACAGAGCACATGATGAAACCATCTTACCCAACAAGCAACAATTTGGATTTTTATTATTTATTTATTTATTTCAACATGATTTAATCATGAAGTGAACTCTTGAGATTAAGAACCTCTTTTGCATGAGTGTCCTGGGCTGACATAAGCAGCACTGACCTATCAGAGAAAACCAGAGCAAGCAGGGGGGGAACATGCAAACTTCACCCAGAGGGAGCTTACCTTGATTTGAACCTAGGACCCCTTTAGGGCGAGGCAACAGTGCTAACCACTAAAACACCGTGCTGTATTATATAAGTACTTCTAAAAACGTCAAAGCCAGTCTTTAAAAAAAACTCTATTACGGCATTGTTTCTGCATGTGTTGACATTTCGTCTAAAGCTAATGTAAATATCGCTGTCTAACCTCAGTGCTGAGCAGACTAATCTAGCCACAAACATACCTCTGTGTCACTGGTCCCCTGCAGATCACTGGCCTCCTGCTGCTGCTGCTGCTCCAGCATCTGGTTGCCATCAGCAGCCTGACTGCCTTCCAGTTCTCTCCTCCGGGCTTTTCTCCTTCGGGTCTCAGCACCAATCAGAGGGGAGGGAGGGGGCAGGGAGGGGGCACTCACCAAGCTCTCCCTGGGGCTCAGGTTGTGCTTTTGCACTGGGCAATTCTGGTTGCCCTTATGGCAGGCACAGTCCACTTTGTAATTACTGTTGGTTTATTACGAGAAAACAAGAATTAGACTGGGAAAACTGCTGGTTAAAAGAGGGTAAAAAGGTAAGAGGTGTGAGGAGAGGAGCGGGACTGACCAGCTATTAAACTCGTAGTCAAAGCCGATGGTGACCTCAGCGTCTTTTGTGATTTGACTGACGGCATAAATGCACAGATGGATCATGCCCTCGGCAATCATATGCCGGACCTGCAGTAGGAAACACATTTACTTATTTCAGCAAGAAAAATATTCACCGAGAGGAGGAAACTGAAAGAAGCGTAACAGGAAACACTGTCAACTTTCAAGCAATTAGATGTTTTGTCTTGTGTTTTTTAAAAAAAAGCTAAACAGCTGACCTCAGCATTGGGTGTACAGGACCTCCTGATGAAGCGGGCGTCATTCCCAAAGGTTCTCGCATCAACACACATCTCCACATCATTAAATTTTGAGTAGAACAGCACAAAAGGGTAGGGTCTGGAAAAACACGATGGGACAGTATGAAAAGCTGTACACAGGTGACAACAGTGTCTTTGGGTAAAATTCAGAGTGCATATATTGCAGTCTGGTGGCCCATTCACACTTACTTTTTGAAGAAGTGCCCATTGACTTCAAACTGTTGTTTGAGCATGACCTTCCCCCGATATTCAATGATGAGTGTGTCTGGCTCCAGGTTCTTGGCTGCTCGGAGGATCTTCCTGTGTTTCTGCACCCGTGTTACTCGGCCAAGCTGGAGCTACAAAAGATATTTAGTAGGGACGGCAAGCACATTTTTAAAGATGATCTATTTTATTCATTTTCTCTCTTATTTTTTGACTGTTACAGTAGTGAATGATGCTCATACTAAACAAGGCCAAAGTATGCATGTATAAGTAATCACTGTGAGCCAAAAGCTCAGGCTCCTAACTGCACTAAAGACTGGGTTTCAGGCAGTTTTTTTTTTTTCTCCTCTTGACACTTTATCATGTCATAGAGTGGGGACTGCCTTAATCACAGATACAGAGTGCTGGTTGAGAACACAGAACTCCCTCCCACCTGCTTTTAAAACCCTCTGCATTAAAAAGGGACAGCCAATCAGAGGAAAGTTGGCTTAAAATGAGTGGGAAGGGAGCTAAAACAATCTGTTTCAGACCATAGATGAACTAAGGAGCTGCTCCAAATCCCAGCGTAAGATAAATAAGGATCATTTATAACTCTGAATCATATGAGACAGTTTACAATGCTGTTTAAGTGTGTTCTATGGATACAGAGTTAAACATGTATAACTGGTTATTTGCAGGCAGACAGCACACTCAAGTAAAACCAGTAACTCAGACATAATGGCAGAATAAGTTACTTTATTAATAAACAGGGATGCTGATGTTCAACTTTTATTATTTTTAAACAATCTATCAGTGCAGAGTTTTATATTAAATGTCGTTATGACTAGTCTAACCTGCATCTGTGAGCCCAGCACTGTATTGTTACAGGCCAGCTCTGTGCGGTTGATGGTGTCCATGGCGTCAACTGAGGGGTGACTCTGCGTGGTGGAAGCAGGAGTCGCGGCTCCACTCTCGCCCTTCGAGACGGCGGTGCTGGCGGATCGGTGAAGCTGGAGCAGCGTCTGGACGTCTGCGCTGTACTGGTTCACGAGAGCCTCTTCATACTGGTCTGTCCACTGGCGGATCCTGCTCTCCCATCCCTCCGCTGTGTTCTCATCCAACACGCTGGCCTCTGTGGTAGAGTTCTGCACAAAAGACACGATGAAGACAAGTGTGACAAGAGTTTGTCTGAGATAAAGAACACCAAGTGATGCAAAACTCGCTCAGTTTTCTAGAACTGTCCAATCTTACCTTCATCCTCATAGACTTCCTAGAACCCTCTCTGAAAGCCTGAAAGAAAAATAAACCCACATAAATATGGAGATATTGAGCAGTCATCATTTTATCATGAAGATTTCAGGGCAAGTTTTCAGGACAGCCATTTCACAGCGAAGTACACCAGTGAGAGAGGAGGGAATGTCAAAGATTCGCCAAGCAACACACCCCTATTCAAAGTCCGCAGAAAATCTGTGGTCGCAGATTCCATGTGGGCCTAGCTGCTACTATTATTGTTGGCTGCAGTAATAGTATTAGTTTTATTACTGGCTGCTTCTCCAGTCAGTTCATCATCCTGTGGATGCACTCCAATGTCACGGTTTTGAAATGCAGTTTGTGACAGTAATCCTCCTCCTGCTCTGCACTGACATGTGACCCAGTTCAGATTTCCAGAGCAGAAAAACAACTAAGATCACCAGATGGAGTCCAAAGATGATGGCGTTGAATTTTGTCTGACCGCAGGATGAGAGACTCTTTGGAGAGCAGCCGAGTGGAATCAGGGACTGCCACAAAAGTAATGTGATCAACCTGCTGGTGCATAAACATGAGGTGGGAAGGGATGGGGCTAGCTAGTTAGCAGTGAATACATTTTTTAAAATCAGAGCAAGTGACTGTCTATGAATGAAAAATAAAAATTGGGTGGGTGGGGGATAAAATGAGTCCCATAATAAACTTAGGTGACTGATGATATACAATCCCTATAAAAATGATTCACTCCCCTTGAATGTTTCGCCCTTTTACTGCTTTAAAAAATGAAACATTGACCAATGTAACTTGTCTTTTTGACAAGAATTTACAAAAAAAAAACAACACTTCTGTCACGCGAAGTGACAATTTTAGAACCTAATATCCATTAATTAAAATATATGAGGTAAAATAAATGTTTGCATAAATATTCACCCTCTTTAGGTCAGTATTCAGTAGATACACCTTTGGTTGCAGTCACAGCACTGAGTCTGTGTGGACATGTCTCAGTCAGGCTGGCACATCAGAACACCGCAGTTTTTCTACATTCTTCCTCGTAAAACAGCTCAAGCTCTGTCAGGTTGCTCAGGGATCAGGCATGAACAGCTTTTTTCCAAGTCCAGCCACAAATTCTCGATTGGATTGAGATCTGGTCTTTGACTTGGCCAATCCAGAACATTTACCTTGTTGTCTTTGAACCATTTCTGTGGAGCTTTCGCTGTATGCCTGGGGTCGTTGTCTTGCTGGAAAATAAATCTTCTCCCAAGTCATAGTTCTCTTGCAGACTGAGTCAGATTATCCTCCAGGATTTCCAAATTCATGTTCCCCTCTACCTTTACAAGCCTTCCAGGGCCTGCTGCTGAGAAGCATTGCCAGAGCATGATGCTGCCACCACCATGCTTCACAGTGGAGATGGTGTGTTTGGTGGTGATGTGCAGTGTTTGGTGTTTGCCAAACACAGCGTGATGATGGCCGAAAAGCTCAGTTTGCGTCTCATCAGCCCAAAGAACCTTCTTCCAATGGACACTGGAGTCTCCCACATGCCTTTGGGTGAATTTCAGGAGTGATTTCATATGAGCTTTTTTCAACAGTGACTTTCTCTTTGCCACTCTCTCATACAGCTTGGACTGGTGAAGAACTCGGGCAGCAGTTGCTGTATGTACAGTCTCTCCCATCTGAGCCACTGAAGCTTTTGACTCCTTCAGAGTGGTTGTAGGTGTC
>VUQH01056217.1:0-16573 GCA_015106775.1 Etroplus canarensis | reverse complement strand
CGTTTATTTTTTTCATATATATATATATATATATGTGTGTGTGTGTGTGTGTGTGTGTGTGTGTGTGTGTCTATATATATATGTGTGTGTATATATATATATATATATATATATATATAGATATAGATAGATAGATATACACATACACACACACTTAACGGAATGTCTGTAATGTGAGCAATTTCCCCCCTGGGCTTATTAAACTGATTCTAAACTGATTTTGATTCAGTCCACATCCACTTCCTTGACACTACAGGTTGCTTCACTTTAAAATGTAACTATAAGTGATGATAACAGCATGCACAAACAACTTATCTGTATTTTATGGGTTAGGACAGTCTCCTAAATATCTACCACCCAGTAAGATTTCAAAAGGAAAAAGAGGCCAGTTTAGTGGTTAATAAGCTGGTGAATGGAACAAAATACTCAGCAGCTAAGGAGACAGATAATTCACTTAGGTGAAGATGGTGGAGAGGAGATTAAAAAACTAGTGTGATACTGGTCTTTCTGTATATTCATTGTGTGTCCAGGAATATGACTAAAAATATTTCTCTGTGTCTTCAATATATGCAAATACAGCAGGCAACTGTTTTTTTTCCATATCAGCTCTATATGCTGATAGTGCAATATACGTAAATGTTGTGTTGTGCCTTATCTCACTTTTTACCCATTTTTCCTGCCAGGTGGCATGCTGGAGTCTCCAAAAGTACACTGAGGACTTCTTCACTTATCAGAAACCTGGATGAGATTCATCTGCACAAACACAACACTGACATCTAACAACACGATCAGAACCTCCAAACTTACATGTGCTCGCTGTATGTTCTTGCTTCCTCTTATTTATCTTCTTACTGTATTTTCCAGGGAATTACTGCTCAAAAGCTTTTGTGTATGTGTGTGTATTAGTCTATAAATTGCAGCATTGCATTTGTACATCTCATATAATAGGGGCATGCATTTGTATAAGGTCACTCAGTCCTTTCATCAGTCGCACCCCTCAAGCTGAGTTTACTATGTATCAGTTATGATTAGTAAACTATCTTAACCATGTATCCATAAAAATATTCCAACCATTTTTCCACAATTTCAGCCTTTACGCTATTTAAAAGGGAGGTCAATATGATCAGCGACTGATTTTAATTGTTTATTTACTGTATTATGTTTAACTGAATTTTCTTAAGTTATTTAAACTGTTGGCTTACAAATTTAACTGCTTATCTACATTTTTAGCAAACAGTTTCAACTATTAGCCATAGCTAATTAAATAACTATTTTAAAGTTTTTAACCATTATCCTTCTATTTTAATTACTTATGTATTCCTTTTGCTCTCACATATTGTAACTATATACTCATTTTATGGATGGCGAGGTTTCGGTCCATCCACAATTCACAAGAAGTGCGAAACATGGACAGAACCCTTCATAGAGTATTGGACAGATTCTAGTGAAACTTGCACACAATGTTCATTTAATGGGTCTTCAGACATGCCTTAACTGTGCTGTGGGAAATTCATATTTGTTGTTTTTTGAGTACTTTTCTATTTTTGCAAGAATCATTACACCTAAGCGTATTGGTCTACATTGTAATATTTAGAAAATGAGTGTTTGCACACGCTCATCCACAATCTACACATAAATCCTGTTGTAGGTTTATTCATGCCATAATAATATTTTAAGCTGGGTTAGGGTGGATCAAGCACCAGGGCTGTGGTGTAGGAATAGCATTGGGTCCTGGCAGGTGACAATAGGGCAGTAACCTCGTTCGCCAACATGATCAGCACAACTAAATTGAAGACTTGAAGGTCAGTTAGTAGTGTTCCTCTGTTGCTTTCCTATATTTGTTGTTCCTCTCCTGCTGTCATATTTTTGATGGTTCTCTTCTTTTAGATGGTAGACTAACTTCACATATTTTCGTGATTTCTATGGCCACAGTTACTATTGATCATGTAGTTATAACACTCAGCTAATCTTAAACACTCTCCTTTGATGGTGAACAACATTAATTTGTCCTGGAAATGACTGTTCGCAAGCTTCTTTGACTTCACAATGGATTTTAATTCTCATTATTTTGTGCAATTCAGCCAAACAATTACAAGAAAACATCAGATCCACTCGATTATTGGATTAAATTACATTTTTTCAAACCCACCTTTAGATGTCAGTGCCTGTATTTTAAGACAGTAAACTGCATTGACTGTTAAAATAAAATAGAGGGGAATATAAGTAATTGAGTGTAAGGCATATGTTTCATGGAGTTATTGTGCTTGATTATGTTCTGCGATCAAGATTGTATTTTTGATTGAATCCACACCTTTTAGCTCATTTCACTGTTTCAGTGCTCATTCTGACAAATTTAGGAGCTACTGTCACAGTTCACATTGCCAAGAGTCCATATCTGATGTCGTGTGGAGTACCCTGCCAGCTTTGATCTAGGATGGATTCCATCAAACAAACATGGAAGTTACACAATATACAACTGTTTGCCAGGAACACAATATTTGTCAGTGCTATAAATGTTCCATGTGATTCTGTCTGGAGAACTCTGCTGTATTAATACTCACAAAAATGTGAGCTTAAACCTGCCATCTTGTCTTTACATAGTTCCCACATGACGTTACAACATACGAAAGGCCGCCATTGCTTTAGGCAAGCTGCAGGCAGCTGTGCATTCAGGACACTTGAGGAAACGTCGCCAACCCATCCATTAGCAAACTGATTGTACACCTCCAGTGACTTGTAGGCCTGGAATTGCTCACTGGTATAAAAGTTGTGTGCAAACACAAGATAATGGTACACGTCTTAGATCCCCATTCCACTGGAGCCGTAATAGCGCCGATTATGGTGATCTGAGCTGATTTAATGCTCCCTATCAAAATGGCACAAAACGGCATGAAACGGCTGAAAATTGGGTTCCTGATGATCTATTGCCTTTATATTCCCATCAAAAGGCTGGCATTCACGTTGTGGCCCAGGCGCATTGCTGCGGTGTTCAGGATGCACTCACAATGTATTCCCTTTTGATGTTGATATTGTTTGGTGTCATTGCCCCCGATGATGCCGTTTTGACCGGCTTATCGGCAATACCGGGACTATGCTGGGAATGCAACAGGAATTGCGCTTGATAAACGGCAGTTCAGTTAACAGCCAATAAAACATCTTTCATCGTCATAGCATTGAATTGGTGGCAATGCTGAAACTTCATGGTTCAGCTTTTCCTTTGCTAATGAGTATGGATCCACACCTATTACACTGATTTTCTCATCGTACCTCTTTCTATCCTCCATATTTAATGATTCTGCATTGTCTTTCTCCTTTTGCCTTTTCATGATTTTGATCACAATCAAATCCGACATCAAAACAGTTTAAAATTCACAGGGGAGAAAAACAGCAGTGTGTGTAAACAAGTACAGCTTGCCAACAAAGATGGCATCGCTAAAGAGGTCACGTGACCAAAAAACCATGACTGTGGGAAATATGTATAGCTTCTCTGTCCTTAAGAGCAGTCAAAGTGTTGTGAATTTATACAGTATGAGAGCTACATTGCCAAACTTGATTTGAAACAAAGACAAAGAACGAAAGAATGCAGACTGTCAAAAAATTCCCATTTCTTTGCACAACCACATCCTATTATCTTGGCAGTTATTGAGTGGGTGGACTAGTTATTTGCTCTGAACTGTCCCCTTCAAACAAGATGAGAACAGCCTTGTTATTTGACTCAGCTCTGCAGTTTAACAAATGAAATACGAAAACGTGTTATTTTTCAGTGAGTTGTCATGACTATTAAAATCAGTGATTTTGTGTTACCAACTGAAGCAACCCCTTTCTCAATATTGTTTGTACTCTAAGGAATTTCATTCTTAAAATAGACCTGGAACAACATTGAATAGTTGGGGATAGTTGTTAAACACTAAATAAATACCAATCAGTATGAGTTAATGGTTACCACATACACTATACATATCATACATATTAGGCTCATAAAAATTGCTTGCACAGCAGTCCTTACATTCCAGTTTAATTAATTTAAGAGTAAAAAATGCCAAACAAACCAAGAAGTTCTATTTTCAATACACATACAAAATATTCACTCTGGTAAACAGCAATAGCCATTCCTGCCACATTCCCCCTTCAAATCAGTGAACAGAAGAAAGGCATTCTGAAGACAGCTCTTGTTGTTTTAGTAACTCCTAAGTACAATGCTGAAGGAGGATATTTCAAGAGTTATAGTGCAACAGTTGAATACACGGTTCTTCTGAAATGACAATAATGCTTTACTGCTGTATTGGTTTAGTGGTGACAGAATAGTAGAATTCTCTGCATGCATCTCTTTGGGGATGATAAAGCACCTCTATACGCAAACAATGAGTTGATTTTTCAGTCTGCGACACAATATGATTTCACTGCCTGAGCATAATTTCAAGCCATATATTCAAGCTGCTACACTCTAGACTGAGTGACTAAGCTGGTGTGCCTTAAACAATAAATAAAGCAGTTTGTTACAGTGTGAAGATTTATATTAAGGATCAAAGGGTAAGATGACTGTGGAAAGTAAAGTAATTACGTTTCACAGATATGTTTGTGCTTTCAAAAAGTGTCGGTAATTGTAACTGCTGGGACTCTGACGTGTGTTGGAATTGCGCTTTGCAATCTCAGTGTTCTTTCATGCGCGAATGTCTGCTTTGTTGTTCATGACTGTGAGTCTCCCTTCTTGTTAGAGACACAGTGGATGCTGCAGAAAGCAACCAAACACCAGCATGTCATATAACAGCTTGGCAGAAGCAGACTTCAGTACTGATGAGCAGACATTGTGAAAACTGCTAAGTCAGCAATGGCAAAGCTGTGTGTATATCTGCTACTTAAGTGGTAGCAAAGCCAATAAAACTGAATCTTTGTGAGACAGTGTATTTCCCTCTAAGTCCCTCTAAGTGTATTCCGTTCAGTGTGACCCAGAGATGCTGCAGTGTGGATAATGTCAGTGCTTGATATGCTGACAGTTTTAATACAGCACCCCTCCTACATAGTGCATGCAGGGTTTTGATTTATCTTCAAGTACAGTTAATACATTCACTGATTTCCCCAGAGAAGCCCCTCTAACACGAATAAAAAATGAGTCTTATAGCATTGGAAGCAAGATATTAAAGATACTGAGTTAAATGCTTAACTTTTGTAACCATAATTCCAACTTTTGCTTTGCAACATGTTTAGCTAGACATGTTTTTCTTGTTCTTTTTTTTTCCCTACTGTAGCTCACTGCGTTATATAGGCACTCTTTGGTCGAGATGCCTCATTTACACTTGATCATTAGTTACAGAGAGTGAAACTTTTTTGTCTTGTCAGCTGGCATCGTTCTACCAAGATAATGACTCCATCTCAGCTCTCGAATTGGCAAAGGTAGATTTTAAATGCAGCGGTGATTCAGTACAATTTAATCTCGCATTCGATTCATCTAGCACTAGTCGCCTGCAATTTGGCTAATTGCTAATTAGCAAACTTGGCTGCATGTGTGCAGGTCTGTACACAGGAGGACAGAAAAATGACAGGTACAGGAAAAAGGACGTGAAACAGTGATGAATACTTTAGCATACCTTTACTGTTGAAAATACACTCTTAGGAAAAAAGTATTGGGTCATACTTCTTAATCATTGAATTCAGGTGTTCATTCAGCCCTAATACCACAGGTGGATAAAATCAATGCCTAGTCATGCAGTCTGCCTGTAAATACATCTGTGAAAGAACAGGTCATTCTAAAGAGCTCACAGAATTTCAGCATGGTACTGTAGTAGGACACTACCATGTTAACAAATTAGTATCGAAATTTCTTCCCTTCTAGATATTCCATTATCAACTGTAAGTGGTATTATTGCAAAGCAGAAGCCTTTAGGAATCACACTAACTCAGCCACAGAGTGGTAGACCACATAATGTTACAGGGTGGGGTTGTCAAGTGCTAAAGTGGATAGTGGGCAAAAGTCTTCAACACTGCTGACTCAATAACAGTAGAATTCCAAACTTCCTGTGGACTAAACATCATCACAAAACCTGTGCAACCGGAGCTTCATGAAAGAGGTTTTCCATTGCCAAGCAGTTGCATACAAACCGTATATCACCAAATACAAGACCAAGTGTTAGATGGAGTGGTGTAAAGCACCGGACTCTAGAGCTGTGGAAATGTGTTCTTGGGAATGGTAACTCACATGTCACATCACAAATGCTCATCTGGATGAATGGGCAAAAATTCCCACAGACACACTTTAAAATCTTGCAGAAAGCCTTTCCAGAAGAGTGGAAGCTGCAAAGAGTGGACCATTTTGGTATTAATGCCTATGGATTTACAACTGAATATCATAAAAGCTCTTGCAGGCGTAATGTGTAAGTGGCCCAAGACGTTAATCCATATTATGTATGCAGATGGATATAATATATCCATAATAAGTTAAATGGTACTATGTCTAAACATTTGCACTTTTCTATTTTTAATTCTGTTTTTCCAAGCTGTTTTAAAAGTGTGAAAAATGCTTGACACTGGTCACTACATGCTAGTCACGGGAGCATTAGACCATGCTAATAAGATATACAAGCTAAGTTAATGGTTGTAGCTTAGTGCTTAAGAACAGTGGGGGGTCATTTAAGCACAGCAGGCCACCCGAGTTATAGTACACAGATGGAAACCCTGTCTTTATCTGTTTTTCAACAAGATTAGCATCGGTTCATAAAACTTTCAAGAGTGGTAAAGTACAAGCATAGTAAGAACCTATAATGTCTTTGTGCCGATACAAATCACTGTAATTAAAAGTGTGAAATGTTAATTGGCCTTGGAGGAAGCACTTTCTGAGTGTCTTTTAAGTAACTATAATCTTTTTATCAGTTAGATTAAGTGGTTACCAGCCTGCAACTAGATTATCAAATGGTGGCAGCTGGTGTGCTGCCGACTCATCAGGTGGAGTCATGCTGCCAAAAGGCCTGTTTCACAGCAAGGGTTGTCATAGCAGGGAAAGCTCAGGTGTAATTCATAACATTAAGATAAGAAATCCTTTATTCAGCCCAAAATCAAATAAAGCTTTTTTCTTTTCTTGTGTCAGCTCAATGACCATGAAAACAAATTAAATGCAGCATTTCAGTTTGCTGTTCTTGCAGTTCTTCTAAGAATGGTCTACTGAGACCACCAGATAAAACTTTATCAATTCAGGGTTTCCCCAGCCAAAATACAACTTGACTATCACTTACTTCTAAGAGGATTTCCAGAATCTTCCCTTTTTGTCTCGAGAGACTTAATGTACATCCTAGAGAGTCTCTGACATAAAACCTGGGGATATTGGGGGAGTTTTGCCTCTGATCTCTTAATCTCAAATAGGACAGCCTAATTGGTGCTAAACCCAGACAAAGCTCTCATAGTCCCTACCCTCTGAACTAAATAAGGATAATGTGCAAAAGGAACAAATATTTCAAGGTCCTGTAGTCTGTTTTAGTCTGGCCTGTACAAAATTTGCCCTACTCAACAGTAGTTTGTACTCCACAGTGAAATGGTTTGTTTGCCACCTTCAGTTTCAAAAGTATATCACTTCCTCTGGCCTGGAATTAAGATGTTTTGTTCTGAAGAAGTTTGAGGATCTTGAACTTTTGTTCAAAACCAAGGTCAAGATGGAGCATGAGACTGACAGGAATCAGTAGTAAGGTGGACTTTTTACTGGTGCATTATGGTGGTGTGAGAACTGAGCTTGAAGGAAAAGATATTGATTCAGTCTCATTGAAATTCTTGCTTTCATCATTTGGCCATGAGTTTGGGTAATGACCAAAAGATAGATGATGTAAATAGAAGTTGCCAAAATGAGTTTCCACCATAGAGGAGAGAGTAGCCTTAGATGTGAGATAATAACACATTAGTAGATCCCAGGCGGACTGGGGACACATGTAGGAGAAGGAATTAAAAAAAAAAAAAAACCTGCTAAACTTTTTGCCACTGTAGCCTGACTCTGGATAAATGACAGGAAATAAATACATGGAAGGATGAACTGTATTATTTTTTAATGCGAAGGGTCCACTCAAAATAAATGTTTACAATTTTTTGTGAGCATGGCTTAACATTATATATTATTATTATCAAATCTTAATAGTGTTTCTGTAGTGTAGTGGTCTGCACATTCGTCTTTCAAGCAAAAGTCTCTGGTTTGATTCCAAGTTTGTGATACCAGCCCCTCTCACCATGGAGGGCATCCGGTAAAAAAAAACCCTCTGCCAAATTACCAATGCAGATTAATACGTTATGGTGACCCCTTGGGAGAACACAAGGGAACAGCCGAAGGTGCATTTTTATTTTTAAATATTAATAAAGAATTAGTCAGTATTGTAGTTGGAATATTGAAAATATTAAGATCACTACCTTTCTGTAGTATATATTTTTTTTTATCATCTGTGAACAGCTCTGAGCATAAAGAAAACCTCATTTTAATTCACAATTTTAATCTGAACTTTTTTACAGCTGGAAAACTTTTCATGAGCTGTGCAAATGGAACGCCTTTCCTTGATTTATTTTAACATTGCAGCATCAGTCATCTCAAGGAACCATTTTTGTTTTTCGGTAAAGATCTCATTTTGGATTGAGGCTTTCCCCTCTTAAAACTACATTGTAACAATTTATCAAATCTTGGCTGAGTAAAAATTTTAGTGTCTCACTGTGTGCTTTGAGCCAAGTCATTACAATCTGCTGAAGAATTCCATATTTAACTTTATTTCTGGCTATTTATATCTAGAATAGAAATGTGATATTGTGCTTTGCTAAAGGACTGAGGCACAAATAAATATATTAAACTGCTTTAAGCAATGTTTATTATATAAATAATGTATATAAACGTGCATATGAAATTATATTATTTGAATTTAATTCTTTATTGACTGTTAAATTCTTTGTTTCTCACTGTGAAATATATTTTAGAATTTAGAAATGATACAAACATTAGATATGCAGTCTACCCTGTACACAATGTAAAATGTACATGTTCTTCGTGTACCAAATGATGAACTTAGTCAGCCTGAGGCATGGACTCCACCAGACCACTGTTGTTGTCACATGAAATCGCGCAACAAGATCTTAGCAACATTAGCAGCAGATTATTGAAAGTCTGTAACTGCTGTGAATCAGACTTATTCAAGCTCATTCCCACTATCCTTTACTGGTTCATAGTTTCTTCCTCTTTGGACTAGAGCAAACCGGGAACAACAAGCTTTGTTCTTTCTGATATCTTTTGTTGTTTCTTAGGCTTTACATTCATCAGTTTCTCTCACATGCAATATGAAAACCAACCCTTCAAACTGTATAATCAAATCAGAATTAGAATACTTTATTAATTATTATTAGTTATTTATGCTTCAGTATTTGCCTAAGAAGAGTGAGTGCAGAGGGGAATGCAAACGATGCACATGTACTCCAGAAGTGCAACTTCATGTAGCTCGACACGGATGACGATATGCATGGGTTAAATGCTGACAGTGGAAAAATAGGTGGGGACAGGAAGGGAATAATAGCAGAGTTCCCAACTTAGAGGGAGAAGCCTGAAAAGAATGAAAGGCACATACAGTGGCTGCAATGGAAACTTTGAATTGTTTTTAATATTTGTTTTCACTTCAGCTCTTTTTATGTTATAACTTTGATCTTTGCTGTGGCTGACGGAAGAACCAGCAAAAGCAAATTAGAGTTGTTTGTGACATTGCCCCCTTGTTGCAGTAAACAGCTACAACACATAGACGACAGTGCAAAACTGTGCGGAGGCTATCCGAAGGACCAATTCAGTTCCACACATGAACTATTACTTCTTAAAATGTTAAAGTAAAGTTAAAGTTAAGTAGGTATTAAATCCACTGAAAAAACTATTTACCTAAACTCTGAATGAACACAATTTCTAGCTTTTTTGCTGTTAAGATACACTATTTATCCTCAGCTAAACAAGTTGACACTACTTAGAAAGGCTGAAATAACAGATGTAAATTTTTCTTGATGTTTCAATTCTGTCAGTAAAAATAGAAACAACAATGTACAGTAGCTATTATTTATGAATTGTTGCTCTTAATGCATACAGTTGCACTGATGGAAAATGGTCAGACAAAGAGTTCAATAATAGGTTGTGCTGTAACCACAGCTCTCTCTATGTTGCTTGGCTTGGTCAATTGACTCGTAACATGTAAGACGTGCAGTCAGATAGGTTCGTTGAGAAAAGAGCTTTTCCTCTAGCTCTTGGATATGTTGAGTGCTGTCAAAGTAACTTTGAACGTCAGAATATATATTACCATGAATATATGTTTTGCTGTAGATAAGCTATGAAGAAATGCATTTCCAGTATATCTTATATGGAGAGTATATAATCATTTCATCATCACTCTTTCCGACAATCCTTGATGTGCTGACCAGCAGCTCAGACTCTGCCCTGGAGGAAGTGAAAAGAGCAAGGTTTCTGAAGTAAAAATGATCCCTGTCAATGGTAGAGCTCAGACAAAATACTGTAGCAGCTCAAAGCTTTGAAATGGAAGGAAACAGCAGGTAAAGAAAGACTGCTATTTATTGCTCTGCTCATTGGTGGTGTGTGGGCACATATGTGCTGAGCTGGAGACATAGAAACTGAAAAGGTGAATGTGTGTCAGAAATGTCTGTGTATGTTTGAGGGTTTGTGTGTCTTTTGGGTTTTTGGGTGAAGGTTCATTGCTTCACTGCACATGCATGCATGCACATACACCCCACACACATGCATGGGAAACAGGGATGCTGAAATCCTTCAATGAGCACGTCTCAAACTCAGCCAAGCATTCAGTTCTCCCAGTGACCTAGAAATGAATGACAAGACAAACAAAAACTAGCCCACTTGCTCCCCTAGGTTTATAAATTCTGTCATGAAGAAAAAGAGAATGCGTATCTGTAAGAAACAGGTTTGTGATGTAAGAAAATGTTATGTGTACTCTGACACTTTTTCAAAAAGATGGCAGGCATCCTGTGTCATGAAATTCATGTTTTGGACAAAAGAAAATATTAGCAATGTAGTTAATTTTGCTTTTAGACAGCTATCTTGAGCTGAGTTCATTTATCTGGTGCATGCACTGGAAATACTTCAAATTTCAACGACGGCTGGAAACACTTTAATACAGCTAAGAAAAAAAACATTTATTTTTTCTTTTAAACCCTGCACACGGTTTTTCCATGTAATGTTTCTTGATTAGTCTATTCAGTATTTGAGCAGTGCCCCATGTAGCAATTTACATTTTCGCCTCATAAGGGGAAGATGCCTAGTTTGAGTCCAGATACAGGCACAAGCCCCTCCCACAATGGGAGGGCTGCGTTAGGAAGGGCATACGGTGTAAAATCTGTGCCAAAGTATCTATGCAGATTCATCTTCCTTGAGGAAATACATGATGGTTCTTTCTTTTTCATTTACTGTAGTATGAGTCTAAACCACCTTCATCGTATAAATGCTGATGAAGATAGTCAAGTGCAAATACACACTCATACATAGAGTGATGAAGTGTTTTCCATTTTTTTATTCATTTACTTACTTGCTACACCAAGTTCCAATACACTTATCAAGTTTGGTTTAGTTTGACCTTTGTGTATTCTTTAGAGGTATTTGAGGATACATACAGGCAGAGACATGCATCAGTGTGGTAAACACAGATCGTGGAATGGTCACCCAAAAATCAGTGACAAAACAAAAGGAAAAAAAAGAACTATTCAAAGTGAATGTATACTGAGTTGAACTAATTGTCAACAGGTTGAACTGCATGACTAACACAGAGGCTGCAATAACATGTTGATTTTCTCTCAGACTGTTGTGATGAATGCAGTGTTTTTTTTTCTGCTGGGGGAGCAGCATTGGAGCTGGTGTTGCCAACAGACTGAATAACCTGATCAGGTAGGCTGGCTCTGCAATTGGGTGCAGACTGGACTCTATTGAAACTGTGGTGGAGAGGAGGTCACTGAACTATTTGTTATCTATCATGGATGACTGACCATCCTCTGTACCACTTCCTGGACAGGCAGCAGAGTACCTTGTCTAACAGATTGATTCAGCTCCACTGCCAGAAGGAAAGATACAGAAAATCATTCATACCACAAACAATAAGTCTTTATAGTACTTTGATTTGCCAGCTGCTGTAAGAAAATAATTTCCCATATATGGGCTCAAGAAAGATTTATTATCCTGCCTTTTTTATTGAAGGGACTGGCAATGTGAACTAAGGATACTGCTGTATATATATATATATATTTAATTGGCACGAGATGTAGCAATTGAATAGTATCCATAATAACAAGCATAATAGGGTGCCTCAGGAAAAGTAGCTGTGCACACAAAAGTACCTTGATTATGATCCATCAATGCTCTTTTTGATCAGTGACTGCAGGTTTTTGGTGACATGACACACTCCTTAAAGACTCAGTGGAACAAGGTTAAAATTAAAAATCCTCATAAAAGAATGATAAATATATAAAATGAATGTTTATCTTAAAAATATACATAATAATACTCAAAACTTTCAGTGACATTACAGTCTTATAAAATTTAAATAATAAATAACTAATAAGAGTGTTTAAAGTGAGATTGTTTTAGTTCAGAACGAGAGAGGTAAAAAATGTCCTTAGCTCAACAAAGAAGACAATCAAAAGTCACAGCACAGCATGCCCTGGCTCTCACCCGTGTTAACTTACATCCAGCTGACATGTCGACTCACAGAAACTGGAAATGGGTTGGAGATGAGGTTTCGACCCACTGAGTCACATCGTGGCTGGTTCTGTCTTATACATAAACATGATCGACCACAAGTATGTGTGTGCATGACCCAATCTGTCTTTGTGTGCGATCATCTGTGTGAGGGATTTGCTGCACTGCACACTAAAGGCTGATGGTTTTGAAGGCATGTTAAATGCTTTGCATGAAATGAATTCCACATTTTCAAAAGTGTTAAAATTAATACTTTCACTTTGCAATGTGAGATTTTCTTTTAAAAGAACAACTTTGCAGCACATACCCAAAAATGGAGAATGAAAAGCTTTAATTACTCTAATTTTTTCTGCCATCACTGATGTCAATCCGTCAGAGCCAATGGAACATCATAGATCACTCTTGTCATTAACCTGTAGTTTTTGCTCAGATATTGCAGTGTTAATAAAGCAATAACTTTATCTGCTGTTCATCACCTTGGTAACAACTAATTGTTAAAATTAGCATATTTATTAAGAGTACATTTGCCAGCCAGGAGACTGCAGTTTGTTTGCAGTTTGGGGTGTCATTTTGCTTTGGTTTTTCTCATTGATCACGTTATTTTGCACTTGCATTTTTGCTGTTGCTTTAGCTAGATTAGGTTTAGGAAAAGATTAAGGTTTGGGTTCAAATGCAGCCTTTCACATTAACCTTGCATACTGAAAAATTTCACACCAAGCGAACTTTTGCAAGCGACAAGTTGAGAATGAGAAAACCACAGCACTGTGCATTAAGGTACAGATGCCAAAGGATTCTGGCAATGAGAAATGGCTGCTTCATTCCCTTCTTGCTGACTCTCGCACCAATAAAAATGACTTTTTCTATTTATTTATTATTATTTATTATTATATTATTTGTAACTCAGTTAAATGAAATAGGGTGTGTAACATAAGTGGTGTCACCACTTATGTGAGTCTGCTACAGGATTGTTAAGATGAAAAGAGGCAAAATTGTGATTAAGTTTTAGTCAGTTTCCAAATCTAAAAGAGTCTACAGAACCTAATGAAAGGTTGCTAACATGCTCACAACAACAATTAAATCATGCTGATTTCTAAAAACTGTTATTTACCACTGAAATCATATAAGCATCTTATTGTGCTCATTATTTCTTAACTGGCACCTAATACATATATAATACAGCTAGAAATTTTGACCTGGTAATAGTGCCAGCAAAAAGGCTAGGGGATTTACACATTTATTGCAGAGACAGATGTCAGAGATGCCTCATACTTGGCCAAAGCAGAGGACTGACTAAGGAAGCAGTTGATGGACAGAACAACTTTGCTATCCCTAATGAAGCTGCTCATATTTCTAACAATTAGATTTTGGATACAACAGAAAGAAGCCGTGGACCACGTGGCTTTTCCTCCTGTGCAAAATTGAAGGCAAAAATGATTTGACTAATTCCTGCCCACACACCCTCTGGAGGTCTAGAAGACATACAGTATGCCAGAATGACAGTCAGAGCTGTCAATCATAAGGTTACACCTTGATTTTACAGCATTAAATTAGTAATTAGGAGAATTTTAGTTTAACCTCGTACCATCCACTAAAATAGAGGGGGTGAAATATAGGACCTATACTGCGGCCAGAGAGCAGGGGGCGATAAAGAGGTTTCGGCTCCACTTTTGGGGAGTCGTCAACTCATCCATGTTTTCTACATTTATTGGTCTGAACATATCTGGCACAAGGTGAGTAGAGAGAGCTTAAAGAGCAACCTCATTCTTGCTTTGAAAACCCCTTTTTGAGTTGATTTAGGTTTCTGGATTATCAGGATGCCTTCAGACATTGCCCTGGCTCTAAAGGCAAAACCTGTGCACACTTCAGGAATTTTGCTGTTGCCATCTGGTATGGGAATGCCGTAGGATTCCCCATCTGGAGGTGAAGGACATGACTGTGTGGAAGAACGAAAGACATCTGGGCTTCCCTGCTAAAGTTACTACACTTTTATTCCTCAGGGTGATACCTGTATTTTTATGTGGGTGGTGCAGTTACTGAAAAAAAAAACAATATAAATTTCATCCTCTGATTTCTCAAGTGTTTTTATTTTTAAAGCAATTCTCTGGTGTCTGTTGAGTAAATTTGCATGGATGTGACCTGTGATGAATAGTCATCCAACTATCTCGCTGTTGAAAAGAAATAAAAAAGCTGAAAAAGAATGAACCTGCAGGGATTCTAACAGAAGTACTTGTTAAATTAGAGTTGGCGACCACACTCAATCCACCAATTCTATTCTGACTAAATCCCATTCTACCCACTCTTCAGAGAATGAAATATTTATCTTGCCTTTTCCACAACGCTGAACAGTAGTTGACTTGTGTTGCTAAATTATGCATTTATTCAACAAGCTGACACATTTGAATGTTTTTTTTCTTTGACCAGTCCGCTCAAACTACTGCCATTAAAATGTATGACAGGCCATAAAACTGGATAGAGAGCCAGGATAGCAAAATAGATATAGATATTGAGTAGCTGGACAAATTCTTTATTTGGAAATACTACACCTGAATTTCAGGAGTGGGACCACATTTCAAATACTCTGTTTCTGGCTGTACACCTCTAAAAGCCCGCCTGTTCTACGTACCCATGCACCCATTTATTCTTGTTTCCATGCCTCACCCTCTTTCCCATTTGATCCTCAATGAGGCCTTCCCCAAACTACAGTCTTTGCTTTAGCTTCTTGTATCATTATCAATAAACCTGTCATTTGCATTTGAGATTGGCGTCTTTACTTGTGAAATCTTTGCAAAATAAAGCTAAAATCTCACAGAGGAAATAATGAAATATAATACTAGTTTAAGGTTCCAGTTCCTGCATTGTTGTTAGGTGGTGTGTGTGTGTGTGTGCATACAGCTGTACACACACCAGTGCATCATAGTGCTGACTGTCAAAACGATCACATTTCCATCTTCTTATTATTGCATGCATGTAATAACGCAAGTACAGTAGCTGTACTGTAGCAGAAGCTGCTGATGTCTGTACTAGCACCTCTACAAATACAGATGAAGATGATAAAGAGCAACATCACAACAACAGCCTTTGTTGTAATTATATGGTGACCAGGAATATATTAGAAAATTAATGCATTCCATAAAAAAATGAAACTTTTCTGGTTCCAGCTTCCAGCCTCCACACATATAGTGCTCTGGGTGAGTCTTGAATTGGCAGCTCTCAGTAACTCTCTGGTTCCCAAACCAAGTCCCAACAGACTGAACCACTGCTGCCACCCTTATAAAACCATAAGGGTGCAGGCTAAAAACTCACAAACTTCATTCCTTGCAAATTCAGCTATTGCACAAAATTTAAGCAAATGTCCTGACAATCTTTTTTTTTTGCTTTGTCTTGGTCTCCATCATTTCTGGAAAAAATAGCAGCAAAACACTTGATTTTGTTGCTAACTTTTGAACACAAAATTTCAAGTATCTTGGGATCTTATTCACGAGTGAGGGGAGGATGGAGCGGGAGATTGACAGACGGATTGGGGCAGCGTCTGCAGTGATGAAGACGTTGTACCGATCTGTTGTGGTGAAAAGGGAGCTGAGCTATAAGGCAAAGCTCTCGATTTACCGGTCTATCTACATTCCTACCCTCACCTGTGGTCATGAACTTTGGGTAATGACCGAAAGAATGAGATTGCGAATACAAGCCGCTGAAATGAACTTTCTCCGCAGGGTTGCTGGCCTCACCCTTAGAGATAGGGTGAGGAACTCAGTCATTCGGGAGCGGCTTAGAGTAGAACCGCTGCTCCTCCACATCGAAAGGAGCCAGTTGAGGTGGTTCGGGCATCTGATCAGGATGCCCCCTGGACGCCTCTCATTGGAGGTGTTTCAGGCAGGTCCC
>VUQH01056216.1:30373-49982 GCA_015106775.1 Etroplus canarensis | reverse complement strand
AAAACTGATGGACCTAACTGTATACACACACTTCCTTAAGCTTATGTTTTCCATTTGCTCTATGATTGTGGAAGCCGGCACCTGACTAAACCAGCGACAGTATTTGGTTGCCCACATTGCTTGTTTGTTTATTTATTTTCTTCCGTCTGTGGACAGTAAAGAAGCTGCACTTTCCACAAGCGGTGAATGCATTATGCAGATGTGCATGAGGCAATGTGTTCAAAGCAAATGGACAGGGAGGAGTATGAGCTGCCTATTGTATCAGTGTTTCCCTTCTGACAGGAAATGTGGTTCCATGTGAAAGACTGGTGTGTCCGTGCAGGCTGGGGTACTTTGTGTTGCTTGCCAAGCGTATAGAAACACATGTGTGCAGAACACGTGGGAACACACAGATTCAGCCCCACAAACGGGTCCAAAATAAACACTCTCCCCTTGGCCACGCATAGAGCAGACTCATCCCTCCCATGCTGTATCCATCATTGTGTCTTCACTATAAATGATAGATCACAGAGATTCTGAACAGTTCCTGACAACAGCGGCTCTCAGTGCCAATTAATCAACGCCGACAATCTGCTCAGTCCTAACTCACTCAACTCCAGTCAGACATAAAACACCTCCTGTTGAGCGATCAGCCTGTAACCTTGAGCCTGTCTGAACACCATGCAGCCAGCAGGAACACTGATAAGATACCGCATGACTCCTGTGTATGTGGCACTCGTAATAGAACATAGAGCAGTTAAGAGCAGCTGCAGTGTCTTTGTGGCACAAAAGGATCAGATATTTAAACAGTGTAGGGATTTCTCAGGTGACAAATATACGCTGATGCCTTACAGATTACATTCCGGTACTTCTAGTGCATCATGGTGGACAATGGACAATTTAAATGAGACACCATTAATGTGTTTCTTGATGCCGACTGATGTTATGGGCTGAAGAACAAAAACCCACAAAATCTTCAAGCAGCGACCTTTGGTGCTGAAAAATGAAGGCAAAATAAGTGACAACAACTGCGGGTCCTGAAATGACCACTCACTCTAACAGCGAGTCAGTCCTTATAGACTCCTTTGTTAAAACCATCACTTTTACACCATTAAAGAACACTTTTCATAGCCTGGTAGAAGAACAGTTTTGGTATTTCTGGAAAGTGTCCCCCTTTATAACAGTTACACAGTTATTTTTTTTAACTCTCTTTTGGTTTTTTTTTTAAGTTTTAACTGACAAGAGCACTGACAATAGACTGTATATAAAAGATGGACTTAGCCATGGTGAAGTCCCATTACGAAGCCGCTTGGAGATATTGCTGTTGCCATCTTTGGTTTGTGAAACTTTATGTGATGAGTGAGGACAGATCTGACGGTTAAACTGATGGACACTGTACACTGATTAAAGAGTTGTAATTGACAAGCTGTTAGCCAGCGAGCATACCTGGGTTTACCCTCTTTTCTGACTCTAAATAGGACTGCAGTTTACAAAATGAATGTGATGGTGTATTCTGTATGACTTGAAACTTGATTGAAGTCATGAGGAAATTGTTTGCTGAGCTCAGAGAGCAAAGGAGCTGGGAGTCATTATGCAGCCACAGGATTTGCCCCCAGCTGGTTGTTAGCTTTAAGGCTCTTTCACACTGGCTTTTCTTTACATACCTGGAATCTATATATGGACATAAGTATTGGGCCACTTACACATTACAACTACAGGAACTTTTATGACACCCCATTCCAAACCCACGAGGCATTAATACAGAGTTGGTCTCCCCTTCGGAGCTAGAACAGCTTCCACTCTTCTGGGAAGGCTTGCTACAAGATTTTGGAGTGTGTCTGCGGGAATTTTTGCCCATTCATCCAGAAGAGCATTTGTGATGTCTAACACTGATGTTTAATGAGAGGGCCTCCATTCTACTGTAGTTCATCCCAGAGGTGTTGGATGGGGTTGAGGTCAGGGCTCTGTGTGGGCCAGTCAAGTTCTTCCATATCAAACGTATCCAACCATGTCTTTATGGACCTTGCTTTGCACATGGGGGCACAGTTATGTTGGAACAGAAAAGGCCTTCCCCAAATTGTTCCCACAAAGTTGGAAGCACAGAATTGTCCAAAATATCTTAGCAAGCCATTAAGATTTCCCATCCCTGGAACTCAGGGGCAGAATCCAGCCCGAGAAAAAGAACCACAAAGCATTATCCCTCCTCCACTAAACTTTACAGGTGGCACAGCGTAGTTAGGCGGGTAATGTTCTCCCTGCATTCTTCAAACCTAGACAGGTCCCTTGGACCTCTAGATAGAAAAGGGCAATTCATCATTCTGCAAACACATTTCCACACCATAGAATCCAGTGGTGGCGTGTTTTACACCTCTCTAACACTTAGCATTGCACTTGCAGATGTAAGTCTTGCATCCAGCTGCTTGGCCATGGAAACACCCCTTGCACAGTTCTTGTGCTGCTGTAAATGCAGAGGAGGTTTGGAACTCTGCAGTCACCGGGTCAGCAAAGTGTTGGTGACTTTTACACACTATGCACCTCAGGACTCAGTGACCTCACTCTGTAAGTTTACATTGGTCTGCCACTTGGTGGCTGAGTTGCCGTGGTTCCTAAATGCTTACACTTTGTAATAATACCACTTACAGCACCACACTGGAATTCAGTGAGCTCTATAGAATGACCCATTCTTTCACAGATGTTTGTAAAGGCAGACTGCGTGGTTAGCTGCTGGATTTTATACACCTGTGGGAATGGGACTGAATGAAACACCTGAATTCAATGATTAAGAGGTGTCACCTAATACATCCGTCCATATAGTTTATGTCCATCTTTTATATTTATTGTGCCACAGAGAGCTATAGCTGATAACTCTCTGCAGACAAATAATATAGCTTGCTGTGTGGTGCAGTCCATGCAAGAAGTTTCAGTTTTAGTGAGTGAGATTCTTGTTACTAATTAGTCTGTTACTTAGCACTGATTAGCAGATATATGTATCTGTGCATTACGCCTATAAAGTTTATAAATGACACTTGCTTAGCAAGGTTACGATTACTAGCT
The DNA here is from genome assembly GCA_015106775.1 of Etroplus canarensis. Classification (NCBI taxonomy): domain Eukaryota; kingdom Metazoa; phylum Chordata; class Actinopteri; order Cichliformes; family Cichlidae; genus Etroplus; species Etroplus canarensis. The sequence goes on along the minus strand of VUQH01056216.1, from coordinate 46,949 downwards.
GACAACTTAGCACTCTTCTCTGTCATTTAAATGCATTCTGGCTTAAAAACACGTTAGCACTAATGCTTTAAAATGTGATGTCACGGTGACTTATTTGCTTCTTGAATTAGAAACAGAATCAGTATCAAACACATGCACAGCGCTGTTTGTTTACATTCTTACTTCTCCAGATCATCCTTGGATCCTCATAACAGTCGGCAGCCTATGACTGGCTGGGGACCGAGGTGTGCTCTGCCATGTTCTCATTCAACTCCAAGAAGGAATTTATAATGTCTAATCTGACACAGTGACCATCTTATCAGACACAGATACTGTGTAATCTGACTTGAGCATTGGTGAGAGGGTGTAAACGTCAATACATAACTGACAGCAACATCCTTTCCTTATCTAATTTTTCTTTGTCTTCTCATCCTGACAGTGTCTCATTATCAGTCAGCAGACACAAAAGGCTGTGCCGTGCCAGATGGGTCACCATCTTTTGTTCTTTTAAAGACATAAATGTAAGAATTTTGCTGTGCAATGAACATTATTTCATTTCACACAGGCTTTCCATTGACTGGACAGCTTTGGGATTAGCCGAATTGTGATTATGAAACATTTTTTTAGCTCACCCAGCCAAAGATCTGATGAGCTAATGCCATCAGGAGTCTGTCATTCGTCTACATTTCACAGGAATTGCTATTCCTGCAGGAATATTGGTCAAATGTTAGTGAAACTTGCATACAGTCATGTCTTGATGCATATCGTGCTCAAAGTTACGGTCACATTTCATTTTTCTGGCTACACCTCCCTGACCCTGGTTCTGCTGGAGGCCTCTTTCTCTTAAAAGGAAATTCCTCCTTCCCACCACCACCGAGTGTTTGCTTGTTAGGGATTGTCTTATTGTTGGGGTCCTCTTTAGTTTATTTATGGAATAGTGATAAGACACACTTTTTATTTATCCCTTATAGGGAAATTACAAATCCCAAATGCTGGGATGCTAGTGGACGCACATGCAGCGAAGAGGTGGGTATTGAGTGAAGGCTGCCCGTCACAGGTGCCAAGGAGAGCTAATGCAGGGGTTCGGTGTCTTGCTCAAGGGCACCCTGGCACCCTGGCCTCTAGTCTCCTCCATACACATGGGTCCAGACCTCCAAGTCCAGGTGGGTCTTAAACCGGCAGTCCTCAGCAACTCTCTGGTTACCAGTTAATTCTCAGGATGGACTGAGCCATGGCTGCCCCATGATGACCTAAGCTAGGTTAGGGCGGGTCAAGAACTAATACTGTGTCCTGGCTATGGAGGGATTTTAAATCTCATTAGTTTGTGCTATACAGCCAACCAATGAAATAAAGCTCCTTTTAGTTCTTCATGCATTACAATAACTTGTGAATTGTGAGGGATTGGAAGACGGTTGAGCTGCTGTGCCATTGGCATTGTGAATTATGACCACTCCTGTTCATAGAAGGAACTGCCCACATAATATATACAGACGGGTGTGAAATAAAAGGAAAAACATTAACCTTTGACCTTCACGGCGAGGGGCTCTCACCTGAGTTATACTGTGTCATACTGTGTGGGACCTTTCTGGGTTTGGGTTCTCTTGTCCTCCTTTTAGACGACAGTAAATGATGTTAATCTTGTGCTATGACCTTTGCAGTCACCAGGTCTCCACCCAACTGAATACCTCTGAGCCATTTATGACCAACAAGATAGACAGCACTCTCCACCACCCTCATCAAAACAGCAAATGAGAGACCAGCTTTTGGAAGAATGGTCTTCATACCTCCACTAATTATTCCAGAGACTCGGAGACTTGGATGGGACATTTCTCTGAAGTTTCTTTTCTCACACCTAGTTTTCACTGCCTGAAATAGTCCATTTGGTGTTTGGTAAACACGTGTTAAAGTCAGTGAAGGTTTTGGTCGTTTTAGGTGCAGAGTCTTCATTAATGTGATTAGCAGCACCTGTTTTTACTAACTACTTCATGTGAAAACTGCTGCTATGAAAAATTCAGTTCAGTTTTTTTTTAAATAGCACCAAATTCACAACAAAAGTTGCCTTTATACTGCAAGTTAAAGACCCTGCAATACAATCAGATGATCCCCTATGAGCAGCACTTGGCGACTGTGGGAAGGAAGAACTCCCTTTTGACAGGAAGAGACCTCTGGCAAAACCAGACTGGTTGGGAAGTAAGGAGAAAGACAAGAGAAAAAGGAAAGCATGGAGTGACAAGGACAACACAGATTATTGGCCAGAGACGACCAGATGATAGGCCAGAGATAAAAATTTAATGACACGCAGTAGTGGCATATAAATGCATGGGGGTAAAAAGAAATGCTCCGTGCGTCATGGGGAGTCCGCCAGCAGCCTAGTTAAGACAACAGTTATGCTGTGATAGGTTAATAAAGACCCTGATTGTCTATCCTGTCCACATTCTTCATCTTTTAGTCCATCAATTCCGGCTGAAATTATAACACTGTCATGGCTCTCCTGCCTTCAGGTGCTGTCCAGCCTCTATCTTTCCCTCCCTCTTGTTGCTCTATCTGTCTCTCCCACATCTGCCAGGCCACTCACTCATGTCTCTTTAGTGTACCCAGTTTCTCTGCTGCCTCTTCCGGTGCTCGCTCTGTGCCTGCCTGGACTTGCCTTTGGACTTCAAGGACCTGCTTTGGGTTCTTTGTGGACTCTGTGTGGAAGACCTGTTACCTGTAGAGCCAACCTGCACCCAGCCCAAGCCACTCTCAAGACTGCACCATTTCATGCTGCACGCTCCCCTGAAAGTTCTGTATTACCATGTGGAATCATTAAGCCATCCGAACTTTCCCTGCTGTCTGTGCTCTGCTTTTTGAGTCCGCTCAGTGAACTGTGAGAAATACAACACGTGGAAGGACAGGAAAAAAATATTCAGCGTTTTCCGAGTCTGAGCCAATTGTTGGGTACCGACATGATTTTTGTGGAAATCTTTAAGGTTTTGGTTGATAATTTTATTCATTAAATTTAAACTATTGACTCTTTTATCCATGGAAGTCCCTGTACTGACGCCAATACTGCTAAATAATCTCAGCCAACTAATATATCGATGGACTCTGGTTAGGGTATCTGTCCATTTTCTTTAAAGCTTCTCTCAGGAGGATTGCCTAAGGGTTTGAGTTATCCTAGCTGGCTCTGGGTAAGTCACAGGGCTGACACAGAAACAATCAGGCATTCACGCTTATATCAACTCCCACAGCTAATTAAGAATCACAGATTAACCTGGCAAGGTTTGTATTGTTTTAACTATTTGTTTGCTGCAGGAATCAGCTACTGCAGCAGAGCTCTGGCAGCTCTCAGTGAAACCTTTCTTGAAAAAATAAAGGGAGAAGCAGAATCCCCTATAAAGCACAGTATATTATACATGGACGGAGAAACAACTCTTGATTTGCCCATAATAATAAAGTAGCTTATGACCCAAACCAGCTGTGACCTCCTGTATAGTTTTTATGAGCAGCTGTCCGGGATCAGGTCATATGGGACGAATTAGGTGTTACCTCCCCCACCTCACAGCTATTTTTGCTCTTGGTCACCCTTCTCCGTAATGCAGTGCACACACACAAAGACACACATGACAAAGATGCTCAGTTAGAGTACATCTTTATCACTACATCATCTCCAGAGAAGCTTTCTGTTCCAGGACCACAGACATAACCTTCATCAGCTCGAACACATGGGCACCAGTCAGCAACTTCTTGAGTGTGCAGTTTTTCTTTTTTTTAAATACAACAGCAAACTCTGGTCAGCAGGGGTGTGCAGCACAGAGACTGATGTAAACCAGCTAATGATGTGCTCATGGAGGGTCATAAACAGCTGTATAATATAACTGCAATTCAACACAAAGCCACCATGGGGGGCAGAGGAATGTTGTGTAAAATGTTGCCTGTTTGCAGAGCAAAAATACAAAGAGGCCACAAGATGCATCCGCCAATATCACTCTGTTGTCTTCCTCATTTGAAGATTTATCGTAGTGTAGTGGTATACACAGTCGCCTTACAAACGAACGGTCCCTGGTTTGATTCCAGGTGGGCACACAGGCCCCTCTCAGCATAGAGGGTTGAATCAGGAAGGGCATCTGGCGTAAAACCTCTGCCAAATACACAATGCGGATTAATCCACTGTGGCTCCATGGGGAGAGTACAAGAGAGCAGCCAGAGGAAGGCACATTATATCTATCAATGGAAAGACAGTCAAAACAATAAAATTAAGGGCTGAGATTGGCTAACGTGTGACTATTCAGCGAACGTGGTTGAAACAGTGGCATTATCTCTTTAGCTGCAGCATAACATAAAATGGATGTTGACGTTATTTCAACTTAGGCTACGTTCACGATGCAGGCAAAAGTGGCTCAAATCTGATGGGGATTTTTTGCCCATATTTGAACAATATCTAATTTTTTATGAATGAAAAGCAAAAATCAGTTTTTTTCAAATTAGATTCAGACCACTTTCATATGTGGTCCTAAATCAGATGCGTATCGACCTCAGTCTGAGCGGTCATGTTGCATTTCATCCGACAGACGTCATGATTCTGCACCGGAGGAGGCGAGACACAGTGAGAGCAAATGTCAACGATGGATGAAACAAGCATGGCAGACAGCGTTGACATAGCTAGTCAGTGGAAAGAAAGAGGTTTTACTCATACACTGACATGTGCAGCTTCTATATTTACTTCTGTAAACACAGCGGGCTGTGTGTGATGTCACGTCAGGGCCGGAGGCTGTTCACCCCGGAGTCTGATGGCGGTCACATTTAAACTATAATGTGAACAACCACGCAAAATGATCGGATCTCAGCAAAAAATCAGAATTGACCTGCAGTGTGAAAGTAGCCTAACTGTAGTGGACAACTTTGTGGTGTGAACAGAACCATCTGCAGCTTAACGGGACAAAGACCAAAGAACTGGTTGTGGACATGAGAAAGGACCAAAACACCAGTGACCCCTGTTTCCATCCGTGGGGTCTGTGTGGAGATAGTGGAGGACTACAAACACCTTGATGTTCACACTGACAATAAACTGGACTCCATTAAACACGCAGAAGACATCTACAAGCAGGACCTGAGTTGTCTCTATTTTCTGAGATGACTCGGGTCCTTCAGTGTCTGCTGGACGATGCTCAGGATGTACTATGAATCTGTGGTAGCCAGTGCTGTCCTCTGTGCTGTAGTGTGCTGGGGCAGCAGGGTGTGGAGGGTGTGGGGGAGGATGATGTCCAAGTTAAGGACAATATTGGACAATCCTTCACGCCCTCTCCATGACGTGCTGGACAGACACAGGAACATGTTCAGGAGCAGACTCATTCCACTGCGATGCTCCACAGAACGCCACAGGAAATCATTCCTACCTGTGACATCACACTCTGTAACTCCTTAATGTGACTCCATGACTAGTTTCATATTGCATACAGTGTTTAACTTTAGAGTTATTTAAGTTACATATTGCAATCCACACAGACAGGTTTGTTTGTTTATTTATTTTAATCATATTTTAATCATCTTACCTTTCAAATTTATATTTATTTCTCAATAGCTGAGTGTAACTATTAATGACTTACACCTTAGAAGGTTAATATGGTCTCAGCCACACGAAACGGCACAGTATTTGGTCATGTAAGAGGGAAATAATGAGGTTTAAAGTTTGTGCCAAAAACACAACTGTATCCCTTTTACTACAGTACATTTACTAAAATTCTTTTCTATGAAGTCATATTTATGTCCACTGGCAGAAAAAGTGCATAACTCAAGGCTGCATAAAAACCTGGCACAATCCACTGAAGGCAGCCCAGCAGCTCTGCGGGCCCATCTAGTCTGAGCAAGCTCCAGCTTACAGTGGTTTGCTGTTGAAATCTGCTCTTCCTGTGTGGTTTCAGAAGGAGAGAATATGTGCAAAAAGAGGCAGAAAAAGAGTGAAAATAGATGCTGAAGACATCCCAGTAGACTAAAGAGTGGCATTTGGATATCTGTGGAGGAGAAGTCTGGCCAGAGAAGAAGTTTAAATGAGGAGAAAGACACAGTAAAGCACGTAAGTGAAGAGCAGATAAAGCAGTTCACGAACATTTGAAACTCAAAATAGAAAGGAACAGCTGACAGCAAACCTCAGTGCATCCACCAGGTCACTAGTGGCTGTTATACAGTTAGAGTTAATGTTGGGGTTTTTAGACACATACTCAGAAGCTAGAGTTTCATGCGTTCCTTTGGCCACACATTTTATCTGTTAAAAGATTTTTCTTTTGGGTGTTCCAAGAAGGCAGAAATTCTTTAAGAATGGCTGTGCATTAACTGAACCCTAACCCTGATAATAGATAGGTTGCCAGTGATGTGGTGGATGTTTCAGGAACAGAATGATAATTCAGAACATTTCGACTCAGATTTCGCCTTTAGGTGGCGGTGTGTTACGAGAACGCGTTACTGTAGCTGGCCCTGTAGTTTAAAAAAAAACAAGAAAATGCGGAGTTTGAGTTGAGATCAGGGTGGCATGGAGGTTTTGAACTCTTGCCGTACTGCAAGACGCTTCTGGGTTCAAACTTCCTGCCCAGCTGGCACCCTTCTGTGGAGTTTGTGTGTTCTCCTGCATGTTGAAAAGATGTGCTTGTTATGTTAACGGGAGATTCTAACTCAGCCATAGGTAGAAACATGTAAAAGTTCTCTGTTTTGGCCCTGGGATCACCTGTGGACGTGTTTATGTGCACCGCGCCTCTCATTCTCTGACAGCTGGACAGGCTCCAGCACACAGCCGTGAATCTATAAACTATCACTTATCGCTGCTCAGCAGGTTAATGAATGAAGAAAGTTGCTCAGGGTGAACCAGAAACAGAATCTTAGTGTCACAATGAACCAGCGGTTCTTTTTTTTTCCATCTCCACTTTGGCGTAAAACTTCCCCTCAGATCAGCTGCAGCATTCAAACAACAACCGATCTCTAATAAAGCAGAGAGTCTGTCAGGTTAAAAAAAAACCTTCAGTGAAGGATGGTCCTGTGTATCATGGGTTCTCAGCAATCCACTTTCATCCTCTGAGCCCCCTCTGAGCTTTGGCACTGCCTTCGTGGTGGAAGATGATATTGATTTCTGGGCCAAGAAAGAAACAAAGGATTTGTGATGTACCAGCCTTACAGAGCTGCTAACTTTACACAAGAAATGTATCCATTACTAAAAGAACATGAAAACTGGAAGAAATTTGGATCCAGAAATAAACTTTATGGCTCACATTTTATTACCCACAAAAGAGGAGAAGCACTTTTAATACCTAATGTAAACGGATTTGAGTGAAGACAATTCCTAAAAATAATATAGTACTGTGAAAAGGACAGTAAGGAACAATAATGCTATTGTTGTAGAAAAAAAGGACATGTGCGCATATAGAGGAGATCAAGGTGTGATAATAGACTAAGGCCCTAACATAACTACACAAACACAGAATTCATAAAAATGCATGGGAGGAAACTGGTTCAGTGCTCTGAGGGTTTTACATCAACTGATCACGTTTCGCGCAGAGGGACAATAGGAGCTGACATGTCCAGTCATAGCATCATTTACCTGAAGTTAGGCTACAATATGGACATTAATCAAGTAATAGCTCCTGCGTGTACTGCTACTCCAGGTGGGAGTCTGACAATATGTGAACTATCAAATCATTTTGGGGCAGCCAAGATGAGCAGGTCAGGCTAACCAGGCCCTCTGAAATCCCACTGGCTCTTATGTAATGATAGAACAATTGCACAACTGTGTTGGCACTGAATTGCTGTGAAATTTTGACATGCAGTGTCAGCTGTCTGCCATTTCTCAAGGGTAAAAGTGTATGTGGGTCTGTGAGTGTGTGTGTGTGTGTGTGTGTGTGTGTGTGTGTGTGCATGACTCAGAGACTTGGTGTCCCTGCTGAGTGGATTGCATTTAATTTTTCCACATTAAAAAATAAACTTCTTACGCTCAGTTTCCTGCATGCTGTGGACCACACAGACCAGTACAAACCTGCACTATCCTCTCACACCATGATACGGCTCTGTCGTTTTTACACTGCAGTATTACGTTTTTATTCATCGATCGGCAGGTTCAGGCTATAGAACACACTCTGCTTTAGACAGTAAAACTACTCATTCAGGTTTAGGTCCGAAAAAAATGTGGGAGATTTAGACAACAAACTATTCATTTAGTGTTTAACAGGGCTACACCTGATGGTAGAAAGGAAAATGGCAGTGTTTAGGAGTTATTTCAAAAGCGTATCTACTCTGCAGCAGCTTGTAAGATTTGCAATTTTTTCCTCTTTTTTTGTGTTTGTTTTGATTTCTTTTCCTTTTACCGTCGTGGCAGCACACATCAACACCAGTGTAGAAATGTGGGTATATAGCAGAAAAGATGTAGCTAGATGGAAGTGAAATGAACATCCCTGGTTCAGGAATCTATGAGGTTGAGGACGCCTCCACCAACTGTACTTCAGCTGCTATTAAAGTAAAGTAGTGTATGCAGTGGCAGGTAATCTTTGCAGTAACTTTACTCTAAATTTTGTAAAAGAAATGATTGTCTGGATCCCTGCTGCCCTTTTGTTTGCATAACTGCCTTAATTCTTCATGGCACAGATGCAACGAAGTGCTGGAAACATTCCGCTGAAATTTTGGTTCATATTGATATCATAGCATCACACAGGTGCCCGTCCGTGATGGGACTCTTCGGTTTCACCTCATCCCAAAGATGCTCAGCTGGATAGAGATCTGCTGCTGTAAGGGCCATTTGAGTACAGAGAGCTCACGTTCATGTTCAAGAAACCAGTTGGAGATGATCTGTGTGGCATGGTGTGTTTTGCTGCTGGAAGCAGCCATCAGAAGATGTGTACATAAAGGGATGGTAGGTTGCGGCATTTAACTGATGCTTAATGCTATGCGGCCCAAAGTGTGACAAGAAGATATCTGTCAGACTGTCACACTGCCAACAATAAGCTGAACCGGTGATGCAAGGCAGGATTGATCCATGCTTTTGTGTTGTTTACACCAAGTTCTGACCTCACTATCCAAATGCTGCAAAAGAAACTGACTGATCAGACCAGGCAACCTTTTTCCAGTGTTCTGTTGTCCAATCTTAGTGAGCTATTGTGAGTTGTAGCTTCAGCTTCCTGTTCTTTGCCGACAGACGTGACCCCCGGTGCGGTCTTCTACTGCAGAAGTCCATCTTCTTCAAGGTTCAACATGTTGTCCATTCAGAGCTGCTCTTCGCCGATGTTGTAGCAAGTAGTTATTTGAGTCGCCGTTGTCTTCCTATCCGCTTGAAGCTTTTTTGTGTCATCACAGCTTGACTGTTGCAAGTCTTTATTCACGTGTCTCAGCTACAGTACTCTTCTTTGAGAGTGGTCCAAAATGCTGCTACAAAGCTGCTCACTAAATCAAGTAGGTGTCATGTCACTCCGATCCTGATGTCCTTGCACTGGCTCGTGATCGAATTAAGAATTCACTATCAAGTTCTTGTTATTGTGTGCAGAGCACTGCATGATCAGGCATGTTCTTTATTAAAGAACTTAAGAAGTGGGGTGCTGTGGTAGCTCACCTGGTTGGGCAGATGACCCATGCACTGGAGGCTGTGGTCTTCCTGCTGGGGCCTGGGCTCGAGCTCACCCTGGGCCATTCTCCTGCACTTCATTCACTCTCACTCTTTCTCCCAATTTCCTGTCACTCTACACTGTCCTAGCCAAAAAAGACCAAAACTAAAAGGAACTTTGGAAGCCTTGCAACAGCAGTAGAACTCCGAGGTCTGCTGGTAGCCCCTCGTACTGGACTCAAAACTAAAGGGGACTGTGCCTTTGTATTTGTTCCACCTAAACTTCGGAGCTGTATCCTATTGTAACTGAGAACATTCTCAAAAAGCAGTCGAGACCCACCTATTTACACTTACCTTCATTTAACCTGTTTATTTCTGCTTTTATATAACTTGTCTTTTATTGTCTGTTGTCTGTTGTTGTCTTTTAAATCTGTTTTGTGAAGCACTTTGTGACGTCTGTCTGGAAAGGTGCTGTATGAATAAACTTTGCTTCCTTACTCGAAACAGTCTGGCTATTATCCTCTGACCTATGGCACCAATGAGGCATTTTCCCAGTAAATCAGCAGCCTGTGAAATACTCAGTCCAACCTGTCTGGCTCCAACACCCACGCCACACTCAAAGTCACTTAAATCCCTTTCTTCCTCATTCTAAAGCTCAGTTTGAATTTCAGCAGGTTTTCTGCATTCCAAAATGCATTAAGTTACTTCCATGCGTTTGGCTGATGAGATAGCGGTGCAGTGGTTAGCACTGTCACCACACAGTGAGAAGGTTCCCAATTTGAAAGCAGGCTGGGGGTTTCCTGAGAAGAGTTTGCATGTTCTTTATGTGCCTGTATGGGTTTTCTCCAGGTACTCCAGTTTCCTTCTACATTTCAAAAACATCCATATTTGGTTAATTGGTGCTTCTGAATTGGCTGTGGATGAGAGGTAGATAAACTGCGTAAAAGAATATAGCACTGGATGGTAAATGTGTCTCGTAACCTAAAGTGCTTTCAGTAGTCAGTAAGACTAGAAAAGTGCCATCTTCTTCTTCTTCTTCTTCTTCTTCTTCTTCTTCTTCTTCTTCTTCTTCTTTCAGCTGCTCCTGTTAGGGGTCACCACAGTGGGTCATCTGCCTCCATCTCACCCTATCCCTTGCATCCTCTTCCCTCACACCAACCCTCTGCATGTCCTCCTTCACTACATCCATGAAGTTTTTCTGAGATCTTTCTCTTCTCCTCCTGCCTGCCAGCTCCATCTTCAACATCCTTTGTCCAATATATCCACTATCCCTCCTCTGAACATGTCCAAACCATCTCAACATTCCTTTTCTGACTTTATCTCCAAACATCTCAACCTGTGCTGTCCCTCTGAGGTACTCATTTTTAGTCCTGTCCATCCTGGTCACTCCCAGCAAAAATCTCAACATCTTCAATTCTGCCACCTCCGGCTCTGCCTCCTGTGTCTTTGTCAGTGCCATCATCTCCAGACCGTACATCGTGTCAGGTCTCGACGAGTGTCACAAAGCACCCCCGACACTTGTCTCCACCCACTCCACCCTGCCTGCACTCTCTTCTTCATCTCTCTTGTGCTCCGCCTGTTGCTTTAGATGGTTTTATATTTGTGTTAATGAGCAGTTGAACAGGTCCACCTCATGAAGGGGCTGGTGAGTACAGCTCCTCAGGAGAATCCCAACACAGCAGAGCTGATCAGCTTTGCAGTAGCTGGTCTGGTAACTCGCCACTCTAGTCTGTAAACTCAGTTGCGCAAATGTGGCCTACGAGTTGAACAGAAAAGATCACAAGAGGAATACACTGGTTGTGAGTCTGTTGTTTCTTTTCCATACGTCACATGGCATCAAAGTGTACTACTTCAGAAGAGGAACAGCACTTCTTAAATTATTTTTGCAACTGTCCAGATGCTCTTTGCCAGTCCTGTCTGACTTTTAACCCTCCTCCTCTGCTCTGCGCAGTTAGACTCGACTTCCATCATGAACAGACTTGGTGTGTATTTTGTAGTTTCACAGAGAGCCACTTTGGATGCTTCTAAAGTGCTCTGTGGTGGATCTGATAAAATCACAAGCATTGGCTTGAGCGGACACAATCATCCAGAATCCATGTTGTAACAAAATGCAACACCGCTGTGTCCAGTGGGATTCAGGATTTCACAGTAATGTTTTTCTGGATGCACTGATGTGAAAGGCAAGCCAGAAAAAGGGTTAATGAAGTTTGTTACATGTGGTTAACATTATAAAAGAGCTTCATATAACCCAGTGAGATTCCATGACCATGAAAACCTCCTTCTTGCACTTGGAATCGCACTGACATCATTTTAAGTTTGAAATGTATTCAAGAAAAATGTTTTGGTAATCTACTGAATCAGCAGACTTTCACCTACAATTTGATGACACAGTTCCTGTGAGATTATTTGCTTCAGTAATACAACCCTATTTATTTCAATGCTCTGGATCAGGGGCAAAGTTCAGTATGGTACATCATGTGGAGATGTTGTAGGCTACTGTCGTTTTTATGTAGATATTATAGCAGTTAGTTTATCACTCTGGAACCAAATTTCTTGAAAATGGCACCCTCACACAATGCTAAAAAAAAAATCATTAAAAAATTCCTGGATCCACCTAGCAAGCCAAATCCACTCCAAAATGCAATTGTTTATTCTTTATACCAAACTCTATATTTTCATTTTATACGTTTTTGCTTTTAATCAGGAAAACTGAGACTCTCCTGGGTCCCTGTGTTGTCTGGCGTTGCCGGCAGCAGATCCTGTTGAGCTCGTGGGTCACTGAATGGGGCCTGCTTGGACTGGAATTGTTCTGGTGCATACAGCAGATGTTCAATCAGACTGGGATGTGAGGCTTTTATCCTTCAGTCCATTTTCCATATGTAGACTTAAAGCATCCGCCCTATACACCTTCACATAACTGCACAGCAAAATCCTATCTATTTATTGGCAGAAAAGCCAAGAGGAAATTTTCTGTGTGAGGTGGGGGGAGGTGATGGGATGGTGGCTGCAACATGTGTTTCTGATAAGAAAATAAACTCGCTTCGTCTGCATGAGAACTAAGGGCGCAGGACAACAATTTATATCGTCAGTTACATTTAAAAGAATAAGAGAACTGAAATGATGATAAAGTTTTCCATATGAGGAATGCGCACTTGTGGTGTAGCACATTCTTTTTGGTGAATGAAGTCTGAAATATTCCTAGAAAACATTTCCAGTCATTCCAAACAGCACAAAACTTAAGCAATACCCCAAGTGAAACAACAGATTTTATTATTAACAGTAAAGAGCGGTGACAAGTCCTCTAGATGATAAATGTAAACTAGAGAGACATTCCTCTAAGCACAAACTGGTCTTTTGGCAGACGTTCTTATTTTTGTGAAATATCAAGTCATTTTTACTGAATGTACTTTCACCTGCTCCCTTGTGTTCTCCTCAAGGGGTCGCCACAGCGGATTCATCCGCATTGGTAATTTGGCAGAGGTTTTAATGCCTGATGCAACCCTCCATGATGAGAGGGGCTTGTATCCCACCTGGAATTGAACCAGGGATCTTGTGCTTGTAAGGTGAATGCATAAACCACTACACTACACTACAGGGGCACTAACAAATCATCTTTATTAAGACTGGAAATCAACACAAGCAGAAACTGATGCTGATATTTGTCTTTTTTAATGATATGCCTGAAATCATAAACTGGCACTCAAAACAACACAGAGGCATGCAATATTCTATATTCAGCAGGAATTTTAGAATCTTATTTATCACAATTTAAACTAAGTCCAGCCTGTTCTTACTGCTTAATAAAATATGGTGCCGCTTCAGTGTCCCTTGGAGCATACAAAGGCAGTTTGAAAGCCTAAACACATAATCTCAGATAAAAGATGTAAGTGAAAACTTGGATCTGTGAAAAATGTTCATGAATTTCTAGGAATCGGAGTATTTGTTCTCTCTGCTCCTACTTGAACTGATTTCTTCTCTCTTTTCTTCCTCTGGTTCCTTCTTTCTCTGCTTCCCTCATTCTCTGGTGTGGTAGAACAACACATGATTTAGTTAACAGTTCTCAGAGGAAGAATGATGCACAGTCCATAAGTATTTGTACTTCACCACAGTGGATTTTAATTCAAACTGTCAAAATGTGATCAAAGTTCAGACTTTCTGCTTTAATTCAAGGGGTTTAATAAAAGTATTGCATTAATTTTTTAGGAATAACAGCTGTTTTCTAGCGCAGACTCCCATTTTCAGAGGCTCAAAAATAATTGGACAACTGACTGATGTGCAGTTTCGTGGTGAGGTCTGTTCTTTCAGTATTCCATAACAAACTAAGTAGAACAAAGATCTGGAGTTGATTCTAACTGTTCAACTTGAATTTGGTAGCTGTTCAGTGAAACTCTCAATATGAGGTCCAAAGAGATGTTGATACAAGTGAAGAGGCTAAAAAACCAAAATAAATCTATAAAAAGATTGGAAAAACGTTGGAAGAAGCTAGATGAACGATGTTCGTAAAAAGACGGAATACACTGGCCAGCTCAGCAACACCAAAGGTCCTGGAAGACCACAGAAGGCAAGATCACAGAACGCTTTAAATAGTTAACAACAACTGAAGGGTGTAGACATATTGTTGTCAAAGTCTACAATTAAGTGATGTCTTTACCTGGAAAAAAAAGATTCTTTTGACAAATAAAACTAAGAGGAACATGTACCAGCATGATGGGAACTGAAAAGTCTGGAGAAGGAAAGGAACAGCTCCTGATCCAAAGCACACTGCATCATCTGTCAAACATGGTGGAGGCAGTGTTATGGCATGGTATGGCTGCCAGTGGAACCAGATCACTAGTGTTTATTGATGATGTGACTGGTGACAGCAGGATGAATTCTGAAGTGTACAGGACAGGGCTTTACTCTTTGCTCAAATTCAAAATTGATTGGACTTCACAGTGACAATGGATAATTGCTCAAGTCATGCTGCAAATCCTTCTATTGTCCGATTTTGATGAGTCTGTCTGAATTGTACCATCAATTTACTGTTCTCAGCTGACAGGAGTGGCACCCGGTGTGGTCTTATGCTGCTGTAGCACTGTATCTGATATCAGAGCCACTTAACTCACCTTTCTTCCCCATTCTGATGCTCGATTTGAACTTCAGCAGGTTGTCTTGACCTTGTCTACATGCCTAAATGCATGAATAAGGAGCTGCTGCAATTAGATATTTCCATTAACGAGCAGTTCAACAAATATACCTAACGACTGGCTAGTGAATATATGCGTAATGCATATATGCATTACTTAGTGTAAGCTGTGGGAAGGGCTATTCAAACCCTTCCCACAATTACTTACTTTGTCAGAACACAAGTTCTAGCTCCTAACAAAAAAAAATAATATTAAAAATCAGAAGTATGATATCAAATTGTCAAATATGATACAATACTTTTTCTCAATAAGTTGTCAGCTTTTTATTTGACTGTTTAATATCTGGGGTTGACTTGATTTTAAAGAATAATGGCCTACAAGTAGGCCATTATTCTTTAAAATATATATATATATATATGTTGCAATAGCCCACTCTTTACATGCCTCACTCTCCTCAGCGAACCTCATGCCCCTGACCTGCTTGCATCTCATGATGTTAGCAGCTCTATGAGGCAGTCAAATATTTGCGCGGGCAGACGGTGTACCAGAAGGTCCCTTCAGGACCCCAGGTCGGACTGTTTATCGGTAAGCAAGGCCAAAACAAACACAGGTAAATAGCTGATGACGACAGCAGAGATGATAACAGCCTGTCAATCAGTCATCCTTTTCATTGATCAGACAGTGAGAGCGGGCATCTGGCAAAAAGGCCAATATCAGCTGCTTGTCAGCTGCCAACAAATCTGTGTGCATACAATATATTTAGGTACAGTAAGTAAGAGAAGTAAGAGTTATAATTTGGATCGCAACATTTTAATATAGAGAATAGAAGACCATTTGTGCATGTAAACGAAGACTCTTCATCACACACAAAAGTTAGTCATGGAGTCCCACAGGGTTCTGTGCTGGGAACAATCCTGTTTACATCATCCATGTTTCCTTTGGGCAATATTATAAGAAATAACTTGATACATTTTCATTGCTATGCAGATGATACCTAGCTAAACTTATGTATGAAGTCAGATGATGCAAAGCATTCAAAGTACAAGCATGTCTTAGAGACATAAAGACCTGTAATCTTCTACTTTTAAATTCAGACAAACTGAGGTTATTGTATTTGACCCTAAAAACCTCAGAAACACTCTTTCTAACCAAATACTTTGGCCTCCAGTGACACTGTGATGAATTTTAGAGTCATTTTTGACCAGGATATGTCCTTTAATGCTTAAACAAATATATAGGACTGCCTTATTTCATCTGACCAATATCACTAAAATTAGAAGCATCCTGTCTCCAGGTGATGCTGAAAAACTAGTTCATGCTTTTATTACTTCTATGCTTGACTACAATTGATCAATTGATCCAAAATGCTGCAGGGAGAGTAGGTGCGGTCCCAGGTCCTGAGGCCTGGCTTACTACGCAAACTGTAGCTATTCTTTGATAGAGTCTTCTGGAGTCTGCATTGCTTAAAAGTCATGGTGAACACCCACCAGCCACAGGTGTGCAGCCTCCACTCCACCCAGACCTAAACGCACCTGGAAGCAGAATGATTATATTCCAACCGAACCCCAAAGAGAGAGCAATAGAGAAAAGCCAGTGAGGGAGAGAGAAGGATGAATCCAAGACCAGAGGGCAGGGGACCATCACAATTGTACCATATTTTCCCAACAGAGCACTTCTCTCTCAGAGTGCAGGCCTACTTGTAGTTCCTAAAGTTTTTAAAAGTAGAATGGGAGGCAGAGCCTTCAGCTCCCAGTTTGTATTCAGGAGACAGACACCCTCTCTACATTTAAGATCAGGCTTCAAACTTTCTTTTTTGATAAAGCTTATAGTTAGGGCTTAGTTATGCTGCAATAGGTTTAGGCTGCTGGGGGGCTTCTTATGCTGGGCATTTCTTC
This sequence comes from Etroplus canarensis, assembly GCA_015106775.1. Taxonomy (NCBI): domain Eukaryota; kingdom Metazoa; phylum Chordata; class Actinopteri; order Cichliformes; family Cichlidae; genus Etroplus; species Etroplus canarensis. The sequence continues at coordinate 30,399 of VUQH01056216.1, read as the reverse complement.
TCTATTCATCTCTTTTCACTCCCCAT
>VUQH01056216.1:0-21469 GCA_015106775.1 Etroplus canarensis | reverse complement strand
TTTATTTCCTCTGTATAAATTTTACTGGCTACTGCACACACACACACACACACACACACACACACACACACAGACCAAGACAGGAAATTATCCCCCTCTCTTTTTCTTACATAACTGCTAGTGTGTGTTACAGCTAATGTTGTAACAAATATGCCAGACCGCTGAAGATCAATTTAAGGATTAGTGGAGTACATAATAAATACTACTCTTACAACTACTACTACATAACAACTGCTACTACTAACGTTCATAATATTTACTTCATCTGAAAATTGTTCACATACTGAGGTCAGTTATCAGGGTGACCTTTAAATCAGCATGTTCAGAGATAGGGAAGTGTCAGTGGTGATGGCACTGAGGTCTGATTACAGCTTTGTCTGTGGACCAGGATATCACGGTACGTTTACTCGCTGTTGACCCAGCTATACAGTTTCACAGCACCACATCATGACACTGTATAGGTTACGCCAGCTATCATATTCACTGTGCAGACATGGAAAAGAAAGACAAGTGGAAAAATCATTCGCTGCTCTGGGAACAATTGTTTCCCTCCTCGAGACAAGTTCCTCTTTGAACAGTGAAAGTGACATACAGGACCTGCTACAGGCCTTTAATGTTTTACGTGATCCCACCAGTGGCATTCTTTGATTTGTCACCTCCCCACAGTGATCACTGACATGGAACCATGGCTTTGCTTTGACACTCATTTCCCAGAGTGCCCTATTTTCCTCTAACCCACTTAGTGTTGTCCTGGAAGCTCAAACAGCCCAGCTGAACAGTAGCAGAGAGCTTTGGACGCTGAAAAAAAAATCTTTCAGAGTGCAAAAAGGTGTTGTGTTCAATAATGCGTGAAACTGAAGACTGGCACCATAAATTTACAGTTAGGTCCATAAGTTTTGGGATACTGACACATTTCAGGTCAGGTCAGGTTCAGGTGTTACCTCTCTGTAGGTACAAGACCTTTCTCACCTGTATAACTGAAATATTAATGTGGCAGAGGGGCTGCTTTAAAAAAGTAATTAGACCCATAAGTTTTGGGACTTTTTTAATTTTCATTTTTGCCTCTGTACAACACCACACTAAACTGAAAATGCAATGAATAGAGATAGTGAAGATGGATGAGTTTAAATACCTGGGATCAACCATCCAAAGCACAAGAGAGGTGAAGAAGAGAGTGCAGGCAGGGTGGAGAGGGTGGAGACGAGTGTCAGGGGTGATTTCTGACAGAAGGATAGCAGCAAGAGTGAAAAGGAAGGTTTACAAGACAATAGTGAGACCTGCTATGATGTATGGTTTGGAGACAGTGGCACTGACAAAAAGGTGGAGCTGGAGGTGGCGGAGTTGAAGATGTTGAGATTTTCTCTGGGAGTGACCAGGATGGACAGGATTAGAAAGGAGTACATCGGAGGGACAGCTCAGACTGAGCTGGTTTGGATGTGTTCAGAGGAGGGATAGTGGATATATTGGACAAAGGATGTTGAAGATGGAGCAGCCAGGCAGGAGGAGAAGTGGAAGACCACAGAGAAAGTTCATGGATGTAGAGAAGGAGGACATGCAGAGGGTTGGTGTGAGGGAGGAGGATGCAGTGATAGGGGGAGATGGAGGCAGATGATCCGCTGTGGCTTTCGAAAGAAGAAGAAGAAGAAGAAGAAGAAGAAGAAGAAGACACCGCCACACTGAATATTAAATCAAACAGTAAAAATGTGATCGACATGCAGACTTCCAGGTTCAGTTTAAGGAATTTCACAAAATAATTGCATCAACAGTTTAGGAATTACAGCAATTTTTATACACAGTGCCCCATTTTTAGAGCCTCCAACATATTGGGATAATTGACTGACAAGCACTTTCATGGCCATTTGAGGCCCGTTCTTTCATTATTTCATGATAATCTAAGCTGATATCTGGGGTTGATTACATGTGTTCACATGTGTTAGCTTTTCACTAGAATTCCCAGCATGAGGTTCAAAGAGATGTAGATACTTGTGAAAGAGGTAATTATTGGACTGAAAAAAACAGAGAGACAGCGAAAACTTTGCTTTACTTTGGAACGTTCTCAAAAAGAAGGAATGCAATGGCCAGCCCAGTAACACCAAAACACCTGCTAGACTACAGAAGACAGCTGAAGTAGATCATTGCAGAATTCTGCAAGGCAAGAACACTCTCAAGGAGGAAGGTGTGTCATTAACGTCCACAATCAAGAAACACCTTCGTGAATGTAAATACAGTGGGTTTAGCACAGACAGCAAACCACTGATTCCACTCAAGAACAGGGCAGATAAACATTTCCCAGAAAACATCTAAGAGAGCCTGTCCAGTTATGGAAAGACATATTTTAGACAGATGAAACAAAAATTTTCTTATACCAGAATATTGAGAAGAGTATGAAGAAGGAAAGGAACAGCTCGTGACCCAAAGCGATGGAGGCAATGCTATTGATTTAAAATCCAGTGTGGTGGGGTATCCCTCCAAAAATTCCTGAATCTGGGTCTGGATTGACTACAAAAGCCAATCACTGCTAAGTTCCAAGCCACTCATGGCAAAAATTTCATACAAACCGTCCATAACTACTGTGAGAAATCCTGCTACCAAACAAACCAAAGCTATCATATAACACTGCTTGGTGGCAGATGTCCAACTGAGATTTGCAAAATGCATTAGGACTGAGAAAATCAGCCTCGTTCTGAATGGTTTAACAGTAAGTTGAAGGACAAAATATTGCAAGTGATTTGTAGCGATTAACTTTTTACTGAGAGCCGTCTCAGTCCTCAGAGAAGGATGCCAGGAACCCCTGGGTGTTACAGCGAAAGCTGCATGTGTAGAGTAACCCTGAATATGTCAATAGAAATTTTTCAGGGTCTGAAATGCCATGGTACTATAGCCAAATGATCTCTGCTGTTGTTATCATTACAACAGAATTCATTTCTGGATTTAAAGAGAAGGTCAGATGGAAGAATTTTTGCATTCTGACATTGCAACACTGATGAAAAGTGCAAAGAGTGACCCAAACCGTGGCTTTTTCCTAAGCCTCACCATATAATTTTGCTGAAGACTTTTGTGGGTTTTTATATTTCTACATTTTCTACATGCTACTGTAGAGCACAAGCTTGCATGTCAAAAACCAATGCTAATAGTGTACCCAGTGCACAGTGGGTCCTGTTCTTCACATAGCTATCAGCTGGGATGTGTGTGTGTTTTCCCACATCCCACATTCCAGACAGCAAAATGTCTGATCTTAGCTTGAATTATTCATTGTTCTAGGAAGCAGACTTTTACCTACAGTACCGTGCACAAGTCTCAAGCCACCAAAGTCCTCCAGGCTTTCAAAGCTTTTATTTGGACATTGCATGCATTTCACTCCATTTTAGTCCATTCCTTAGCATCTGAATGTCATGTCTTTATGAAACAGAGACAAATCCAGCAAAGACCTGATCCAGGACCTTGAGAGATTCATCTGGCCTTCCGGTTGATCCATCTGCCGTCTGCTGAAGCCTCATCAGAAATTATCGGTGGAAGGGTGGCTGTCAAGAAGTCCTTCTTAAGGAAGGGAAGCAGGGAGAAAAGGCTGAGGTATGCCAGATTACACAAGAACTAGACTAAAAATCAGTGGGAAAAAGGAGTGACGAATCTGAATTGAAATTTTTAGTTCAAATCATTGTCAATATGTTTGGAGGAGGTCAGGGGAAAGGTCCAAGAGTGAGTGTCTGCAGCCATCTGTAAAACATGGTGGAGGCTCTGTCATGGTTTGGGGCTGCATTTCAGCCAGTGCTGTAGGGGATCTTGTCACAACTGATTGAATTATGAATGCAGAAAAGTACAGTCTGGCACACCTGGAGCTCGTCACTCATCACCAGCGGTTTCCTCCACTATCCGCTGGAATGTTTAGCTACTCATCTAGTAGTAAGCCAGGCCAAAGCTGCAATGTTTCTTGTTGCCAAGAATTGTTTCTTATCTGTTTGCTCTGCTGCATCTCTTAGAGCCATCACATTGCCTGCAACCCGAAGAACAGCCTTGCCCACTCTCACCAAGATCTCTGTTCATAGTCACAGGAAACTGGACTCCATGGACACAAACCACAGCCAAGGGAAGCTGGGACTCACTTGCACATTCACTCACTAAAGGATAAACACTCTTTTAGGATTTGCACCTTGCTGTTTGGAATTAATCTAACCTTGCTTATTCATTAAGTTGATCTTAACTTCAGTCTTGTGTTTGTCCACGTTTAGGTCTGTCCCTTCCTCCATCATGACATCATTTTTCAGCACAAGAGTAATCCCAAACACTCTGCCAATGCAGTAAATGCCTACCTGGATAAAAAAACACACAACGGAACACTATCAGTCAGAGACTGGCATCCCAGGAGCCCGGACCTCAACATTATTGAAGCAGTGTGGGATCATCTTGACAGAAGAGCTTTGAAATGTCCTTCAATAACCCTGAAGAACTACTCCATGAAGACATTTAAAAAATATCAAGAAACTTGACCCATTACAATTGTACAAACTCTGTTTTGCCTGTTTTTGTCCATTTAAGTTTGCACATGTTTCAATAAATCATTGCACCTATTTCCTATTTTCATGGCAAAGTATAAAGAAATGCGGGGCGTCATGATACTTTTGTACAGTACTGTATGTGTCAGCTTAGAACTATTCACTGTCACATAGTTAACAATAACCCTCCTGCTAAAAGATTGGTATTTTTCAAAGGCGTCTTTATTGGTGGATCAGATTCTTCACATCAAAACACTACCCCTATTTTTGAGTGTGTAAACTGGCTGCCAAATTCCCAGGCCCATTGGACCAGGAACATTTGGCATGAATCTTGTTGTGGCAGGGTTGGCGTTTGAAGGATGAACAGTGACACAGTGAGTGGGAGCAGGCAGGATTTGGACAATGGGCTTTTATTCCTGGTACATTTTTTTTTCTCTCTCTCTCCCTGCCTTTCTGAGGTAGCGGTGTAGTCCAGTGTACAAAGCAAGAGCCCCATTCTGTCCTATCAGCACGGCAGAGAGGCCCTTAATGAGGTCTCATGGGAGGTGTAGTGTTTTTATTAATGAGACGGCACGTCAGGCTACACAGATATGCTATGTCAGGCAAGGTCAGCCCCTGTGAGTACTGAGATCTTCTTACCTTGTTCTTCTCGTGTAAGTTTGGCAGAAGAACATGAGGTGAAAAAGTACTCAAGGATTCTGAATGTGCTGTCACAGGATGTTCCGCAGTTTGACAAAGGACGTGTGTAAGTGTGTCAGTATGTATGACTGCACTCTAGCATCTAATGCCGTTCAGCGTTCGATCGAACAGAAGTTTTGAGGCTCGGGCAGGTAAAACATATTCAGAGGATTGTTCACACATGGAGCACTGCTGAAATGTGTCACTGTAAGATGTCGTACTTCTTTCCAAAGAGGCGAGTATTAAAAGTGAACTCTGTGTGCACAATGAACATACTGTGTGTTCTTCCTCACTACAGCCTACTTTAACCACAATAACTCTATCAACTGCTAGTAGCCGATGATGTAGCTTGGAGTCTCCAGTGTGCAGCAGAAATGAGGAGTGGCTACAGCTAGCTTTTTTCAAGCTCTCCCAGACTTTAAGCATCCATGTTTGAAAACTGACTCAAGTGACACCTGAACAGATTATTAGATCTCACACAGTTCCCATCTGGAGACACTGAAGGATTTATACAACTCTGTCCACGCATGATGTGGTTCTCCCCGACACCTGACAGCTGGCAGAGCTCCTTAACTCTTGTCATGTTGTTTTGGGTTTGGCACACAGGCCTCAACCACTTAAATTCATACTTTATAGTCATATGACCAGAATGGAGGGAAAAACACTGATCCAACAGTCCAGTCCATCCTGGATTCCATAGAAATGCAGCATGAGCCTATCAGTTTTCCATCTGTTTCAAACCACAATTATTTATACTAACGCTCAAAAGAAAGAAAACAAAGATATGTGATCAAACTGTGAGTTTTAGCCCACATGTACTGACCACTAAAAACTAAAAACTGCAAGGTTCCAGAGAGACCTCAAGTTTTATATTTTTACATGGAGCTTGTGGAGAATAACTGCTTTCACTGTTTTCAGGATGAGAACAAGGTACATTCACTTCTATGAGGTAAAACTTGCTGATGATTCCCAGTTTGCCGAACTTTAAAGGCAATCTCTGTAAAATTAAAATAGCTTGCAGCCTTCCAGAATTAATTAATGTAATCAGCGGATTGTGGAAAGACTACCGCTACGATTTTGGGTCCAAAACATATTTGCATTGATTTTTTAAAATTCATTTTTTGGCTTTGAATTATTCTTCAGTCCGGCTTGATGTTTTGTGTAATACCAAGTTGTCTCACAAGGAGTCCATTGGGCAAAGAAAAACTCTGATGGAGAATCAGATGTGGTGTTCTAGTGAATCAGAGACCAAACGCTGTCTGAAGCACCTGGAAATGGACTCTGATCACCATGAGAACCAACTCAAAGATGGAATTCACACTCAGTTGTGTGGTGGGGGAAATGTTGCAGATGATCAGTGCAGAGCTATGATGCCAGTTGTGCAACACAAATGGACTAAATACATACAGTAGGTGTAAGTAGCTGCTCTGCACCTCTGTGCAAATGCAGCGGGTGAAAGAGAACATGAACAGAAAGGTCATACCAGCCAGAGAGTGGCATGTCAAAGTGAACGTACAGCCATGAAGCCTTTCAGTAAGTATTTAGTGGAGATAAGCATAAAGATATTACCTGAATGGGTGAAAAGGATTTTGGTACTTACATTTACTTTTATTGTTTAATCCTTTTTAAAAAATCTCTTGGTTTTTTGAGCTGGTTTATGTACAATTCATGGTAACAGGAGGATAAGTTTGTAAATCTCTGTATTCTACATTACTTTATCCTTTCTGATAAAGTTTGTGGTTAGGGCTGGATCAGTTGACCCTGAACAATCCTTTAGTTCTGCTCTGATAGGCTTAGGCTAATGGGGACTTCCCACAATGCACTGACCATTTCTTCTCCACCCACCTCTTTTCACTCCCATGTATTTATTTGTTACTGCCGCATCTGATTAAATGTTGTCTTCTCTCTCCCATCGTCTGTGTCTCTCTTTGCTCTCCTTTCTCTCTTCTCTTTCCCCTCACCCCCAACCGGTCGAGGCAGATGGCTGCTCCTCCCTGAGCCTGGTTCTGTTGGAGGTCTGCTCCTCTTAAAAGGGAGTTCTTCCTTCCCACAGTCACCAAGTGCTGCTCAAGGGGATCATCTGATTTTTGGGGGGGGGTTTCTCGCTAATACCTTACAGTATAAAGAACCTCAGGGTGATTTTTGCTGTGAATTGGTTCTGTGCAAATAAAATTGAATTGAAATGAATTGTATTAAAAGGAAAAATAAATATAAGGATTGGTGTAACTGTCCAGAAATGTGTTTCACAAAATAGTTATACAACTTAAGGTGCTGACTCGGTGCCACCATCTCCTCAGTCGTGATGATGCTCTAAGAGGATAAATACCTTCATAAAAGACCAAGCAAGCAAAAAATAGAAACTTTTCATTTCAATTTCACACAAGACACAAGAAAGATGAATTTGATGGATAAAGCACACATTCACAACATTATGCACTGAGTCATGTGCAAGAAAACATTCTTTTGGACATTTGGCAGTTGACTTCAGACAGCAGTGAATTCAGTATTCTTTCTTTATGTCTATCATGAAAGATAAAAGGCGGCAAAATATGGCACTAAATCTCTGCTCGCCACTGATACAAACAGTAGTAAGCTTGGCTTTCTGGGAATCTAAGGCTCAGAGGATTTTGGGCAGTTGTTCACTTTGCCCTGTTGGTGATCTGTATTTGCCAGGTGTATATTTTACTGCACAGGCACTTTAACTCTGTGTGTAAAAAGAAGAACGTACCACTGACACGTTTGCAAGTTATTTGCAAACGTATTTCTACAATTCATAACAGAACGTTTAAAAACTTCTCTTCCTCCCAATTCAAGACCTCTTTTATTTCTTCACTGATGGACCAGAATCAACAAATGTGACTTAATTTTAAATGTATTGTTTTCTAGTTTCTGGAAATGTGCTCATTTAGTTCACGGTTAAAACAGAACCCCATCCTAACTCCAGATAGGTCAGCAGTGACCTGATGCGTCTTAAGAGGTTAAAGATGATTAAAACTCATTATTTACTGCCACTGTATCCAGTAGAGGGTGTGTTACATCATCTGAAAGGCTTAAAGCTGGCAGTTAGAGCATCAAAGTGGAAGCAATGTGTGTCTTCAGTGACAATGTGATAACATATGCAACATCATTACATTCTTCATGAGGAGCTTTAAAGCAATACTTACAAACCAGCAGGGACATTGGGCCAATAGTATTGTGCTCTAGTCCTTTATAGATGGTCTGCTGGGAAAGGAGTGCTGTTGTCCCGCTGTCCCGTCTTAATGGGTCACTATTTTACAGCCATAAAATCACGCTGTGGTTTTGTCAGGCAGAAGGAAGGGGAGAGCAAGGGAATGATGAAAATCTAGATGAAGAACTATATAAGCCGTACTTGGGGATAGTAAACAGAAAAAAACAGAATCACACAACATACAGTACTAAGTGTTCCTCATTTCCTCAGTGGAGTCAGACCTTCTTCAATCTTTTGACGTGGTCTTGCGCAAGAGTCTTCCTGGTTTTCCTGAGGTGTTTCAAAGTTTTTCGTTGGATGTTGGTTGCTTTTTCACTCATTTTCAGTCCAGTGGCACTGGCATGGTGTGCACTGTATCCTAAAAAAAAAAAAATCTGAGGAAACTGGGCAAGTGGAGAAAAGAAGAAGCAGCAGGCCTAAAAAAACAATCTATAACAGATGAGCAGTATCTGAAAAGAAGAAATTGTGAAAAAAAAATATCCAGCACACATCTAAAACAGGACCTGACAGATGCATTTGGCCCTACAGCTGATCCATTTATTGTTTGTTTCAGTACTGGTCTCAATGGAAGCGTGGCTTTCAAGAAGTAATATTAAGGAAGGGAAATTTGGAGAGAAGGCTGTGGTATACCAAATTACACACTGGACTGAAAAGTGACAGCAGGTCTTATGGAGTGATGGATGGACCTCAACATTGTTGAAGCAGTGTGGGATCATCTCAACAAAGAATAGAACAAAAGCAGCCAACATCCAGAGAAGAGGATGGGAATGTCCTTCAAGAAGCCGGGAGAACTATTCCTGAAAACGACTTAAAGAAATGATAAGAAAGCTTGTCATCTAGATTCCAGTCTGTGTTGAATAATGACTTTGAGGCTGATTAGAATTGTACATACTCAGTTTTTGCCTTATGTACTATATTTCCTTTTTATGTTAGTATGTTTCAGTAAATTGTTGCCCATAGTTCCCATTTTCTGATCAAAATACAAAAAAAATGAGGGGTGGCTGAGACTTTTGCACAGTATTATAGGCATTGATCATCAACAAATATATGTAGTGTGCCTGTAGCAATTTGTCCTGGTTGTGTGATACGTCATGGTTTGCTGCTATAAGATGTGATAACCTTTAACAATTGTGTGAGTGATATTTGAGGTGTACTTCCTTGTCCTGCCTGTTGTGACATCAGGTCCTAAATTAGAGAAGGGATATATTACACTACACAATACCCCAGTGTGGAGAATGAAAACTCACATTACAACATTATTGTGTCATTAGGTTTGCTTCCTTGTTTTACTCAGCTACAGTGTTAATGTCCAAACTCTCTCCTGGATTAATGTCAGTTTTCAAGTGGGATGGAAATAAGGAGCACGGGTTCCGTGAATGGGTAGTTGAAGACCCAGTTTTCTTCTTCCTGATGTAATTCAACAACTCATAGTCAGCCAACATTCTAAAAATGCTGAGGTCTTTCCTTAAAAAAAACCAAAAAACTTGGCTATCCATTCACCAGCCACTTCATTAGGTATTCATGTTGGACTGGTTGTCAACACAAGTATCTACAACGCCATGTGAAAGTATTCATACCTTTTGAACTTTTTCACGTTTCGTCATTTACAAACGACAGACATGAAGGTATTTAATTGGGATTTTATGTGATAGACCAACACAAAGTAGTGCATAATAGTGAAGAAAATGATTCATGGTTTTCAAAATTTTTTACAAATGCAAATCTGAAAAATGCATACATACAAAAATGTACCTTCAGCTGCTCCCTTGTGTGCTTTCCAAGGGGAGGGGGGGTGTCACCACAACTGATTAATCATCAGTAATTTGGCAGAGATTTTACACCAGATGTCCTTCCTGATGCAACTGTCCATGAGGAAATTGGCTTGTGTTCCCACCTGGAATCAAACCAGGGACCTTTTGCTCATGAGGCAACTGTGTAGGTCAATACACTAAAGAGGTTTTATGCCAGATGCCCCTCCGGACACAACTGTCCGTGGTGGAAGGGGCTTGTGTCCCCACCTAGGATTGAACCAGGGACCTTTTGCTTGTAAGGTAAATGAGCAAACCATTACACCACAGGGGACACTCAGCTGTTTATTCAATATTTGTGTTCAAGTGGACTTTAACTGTGCAGTCTGCATTGTAGCTCTTGCTTTGTTTTTTGTTTTTTGCAGTTACTCTGATCTTAGGGTGAATTTGCTTTGGTTTCCATCATTCCTGGGGGGACACACACCCTAACACACACCTGAATGCTCCAGACCAGCAAACTGCCAAAATTGTTCACACTGGCAGATGATCAGTTAATTTGAATAACAGCACCCGGCAGCTGCTTACCCTCTAAAGTCCTATGGAAGAAGCAAGGATGGACCTAGTTTTTCACAGGACTGTACAGAGGGTCCATAGGCCCACCTCTCTGGAAAACCACCTGCAGCCCAACATTTAATCCTGCCTTGAGTGCTATTTAAAACATCTGTCCCTGGCTCAAAATTTCTCAATCAGTGCATCCTTATCTGTATACGAGTCTGCAGCCTCCTGTTGACTCTGTTTTCTTTCACAGGGTAGCAAGGCCCTGTCAGTCCTGCTGCTCCTGAAGTCCCACGCCATCCACACCCGGTCATGCTTGGTTTGGCCACAACAGAGCTGTAAATGGAAACCAGACACTGACACACACACGCCCACTCATGGAAACCTGGGCCATGTTTATAATGGTTGTCACATACCTGATGGGTCATCAAGGAGAGTTTACTCATGAATGCATATGTGTAGACTGAGAATTGTTTTCTAATATGTGTGCACGAGTGCACATTTAAACATGGTGGCACACAAAAACAATGAAACAAGTCAGGAAGGCCTCACAGAAGGCTGAATGTGTGTGTGTGTGTGTCTGTGTGTGCACAGACAACTGCACACAAAAGAGAAAGAAGAAGAGAAGTAGGGCATGAAATGTCCCCGTGTGAAAAATGAATTTATTAATATTTCAAAATAAAAGCAGGTCAGTGAGCAGTTACAGCTGATGGGAAAGTACTCGTTACCTCTCTTTACTTCACTGTTTACGTAAACATACTGGACATTAACTGGATTACAGTAGATTGTACAGTAGCTCGCTTTTAAATTGCACAAATGTCTGCATGTACATCGCACACAATATATGAACAATTTCAACCTGCAGGTTCAATTTTGCCATAATGTCAGGCAGACAGAGACCAAACTGACATTCAGTCGGTTTATTCATGACATACAGGGGAATGGTGGGGGTAATGAAGATGCAGCTTTATGGAGAGAGCCTGTGTTGTGAGGGATTAGGTGTGTCTTTGGACTGGTATGTACATTCACATTGCAGATGTTAAAGCTCAAGTCCACTTTTTTGGGGCAGTGAATGGCGAGAGTCCAGGGCTTCCAGGTGAGTATGAGTCCTAGTGATTTCTGAGTGATCCAAAGGTTTCCACAAGGTCCAAAACAAACTGGTAACTGGACACGAGAGCACAAGGTAAGCACCGACTTGAATGCTCTGATGTCACCACTGTAACGTCGATCTGGCACTGGAGAGAGGTCATTAGAACTGTGGCTACTGACACATGACAACCAACAGGTGCGATCTTCAGACCAGCTGAGTGCCACGCCTCACAGCCACGATCAGCCAGCAGCTGCAAACAAAGAGTTGGAGGGAGGGGAAGGTGAGAGCAGGCAGATACTGCACAACTTCAGCCACCACATATTTCGATGTTGGCTGACATTTCTGGCACAGTATAATCAAAATAAAGTTGTTATTAGCTGGATTCATTTTGTGTGGGCTCTTGTTTTTTTCTTGAGTTATCACTGGCTGAGCCTTCAGCTATCAGTAACTTGCGATGGACTAGCGTTCCACCCAGGAGGAGACTAATTCCTAAGTCGCTTCACGGGGATAAGCTCTGGCCTGATGAGCCTTGTAGGCTCGGGCGTAAAAGCCCAACAGACTTTACCTTCAGCTCTCAGGCCCCAGCTTCCGTGGAAGCAGCTCCCACTTTGTATTACAAAGACAGACACCCTCTACTTTTAAGATTAGCCTTGAAACTTGACTTCCTGATAACGCTTAAAGCTGAGGTTGGAAAAAGTGACCCTGAACCATCCCTTGATAATGATGCTCTGGGTTTTCCTTCTACACTCCCCTCTAACATTTCATTTACATGTCATTACTTCGGCTGCTCCCTTGTATTCTTCCAAAGGGGTCACCGCAGCTGATTAATCCAAATTGATAATTTGGCAGATGTTTTACGCCAGCTGCCCTTCTTGACGCAACCCGTTATGATGTGTAAATCAGGCAGGGACCTTTTGCTTGTGAGGCGACTGTGTAAACCACTACATTATGGGGACACTTACATGCCACTACTGCGCGTCACTAATTTTTGTCTTCTCTTTCTCCCAGAGTTTGTGTTTTTCCCTTCTCTCCATGTGCTTTTCCTCTTCTGTATTCTCTTCCCCTCACCTCCCAACCAGTCAGATGGCTACCACTCCCTGAGCCTGGTTCTATCACAGATCTCTTTCTGATCAAAAGAGAGTTTCTTCCTTCCCACTCTGCCAAGTTCCTGCTCATAGGGGATTATTCTTGCTCTCTCTCAGTCAGATTGGCGTGGACACTGTACCATTCTGTTGTGATGAAGAGAGAGCTAAGTGTTAATTTATCAGTCAATCCACATTCACACCCTCCGCTGTGGTCATAAACTCTGCATTGTGACTGAAAGGATGATGTCATTGGATACAAGCGGCTGAAATGAACTTCCTCCAGAAGGTGGCTGGGCTCCCTCTGAGAGAGCGGTGAGAAGCTCAGTCGTCCTGGGCTCAGAGCAGAGACGCTCCTCTTCCATGGCAAAAAAGCCAGTAGAGATGGTTTGGGCATTTGACCAAGGTGCCTCCTGGGCACCTCCCAGATGAGGTGTTTCAGGTGTGTTCTGCTGGGACAAGGCCCCGGGGCAGACCCAGGACTCGCCGGCTTGGGAACTCCTTGGTGTCTCCCCAGTAGAGCTGGAGGAGGAGGCGAGGCAGAGAAAGATCTGGGCCTCGCTCCTCAGGCTGCTGTCCCTGCAACCCAAACCCCAGATAAGTGGTAGTGGATGGATGGATGGATGGATGGATGGCCTGCCCCTGCAATATAACTTCTAAACCAAGAAACATAGGAGCCAGTCATGTTGTAGCACTGATGCATGTGCACAGTTCAGCCTCATAGCAGGTTTATGGTGTCAGGCTTGTTATGGTCCCAGTCTATGGGTCTAGGTAGGGATAGTTATTGTTTGTCTTGTTTTTCATATTGTGAAGCATTATCATAGCATTTGTTCAGTACTCTGGTTGAATGAGCCAGAGACCTTAATCTCATCAGCAGTCTGGACTGTGGCATGTGACTGTGATACCTTGTGTATGAGTCATTAAAGCTTTTAAAACTTAATTTGTGGCAAATTTACCAAACTGTTTTAGGTATTTTGTTTCGAGTGATAACTTCACACTGCCCAAATAAGTACCCAGAGGCATTAACAAGATGGCTGGTGAGTGACTTGCCAATAGAAGGATAAACAGAAACCCAGCATTTTACAAAACAAGACTTTAATCACAGGTTTATTTATTTATTTAGAGATTTGGAAAGCAAGAAACAGTCACCACTGAGGTTGATGCCTTTATCACAAAGAGCAAATGTTGATAACAATGTTAATAATTAATAATTAGTGATAGTCTATAAAAAATTAAATAAGCATTGAGGAATAAAGTTTAATATAATACAAACACATCTGATCTGCTGGAAGTAATACCACAGCTAATGTGTTTACACTCTGGCAGCTAGCAGTAAACACATTCATATTGCCTCCATTCTGTGAAACAACAACGCGATCAAATTAAAGGTCATCTGTATTTATACTGTGTATAAGAAAGTGTGTCTGTGTGTGTGTATGTAAACAATCTCTGGCGCTGCTCTTTTGGAGCTCTGCTCTTTATTATGACATGTTTTGCTGAAGTGCTTTATGGTGCAGATCTGTTTGTGTCAGAGGTGGCGAGATACTTCTAGGCACTGTTTGTGGTCATGCTCAATTTGTACTGGTGTGTTACCGCCCAACAACATCCCAAACTGGTGCCCACAGAGGAAATGGCTGATTTCCTGGAAAACAAGGCAGCTGAACTGCTTGTATTTTCATATATGAAGAACACTTATGCTGAACTTCAGGTATAGATGAAGGAGTAGTTTCATTTTGCTTTATAACTTGTTTTACTTTAATTTCTCCTAATCAAAGTAAATTGCATACATGCATGAAATGTATACTGCATAGCATTGTACATCTGGTTTACTTGCTGTGTGATTATTATGTAAGAAGATGTTTTGAATGCACACCAGCACTAATGAGCCAAAAGATTCTGACCAGCACATGTAAAGCCAATAACAATGATGTCCTTGTATCTTTTTAATAGTTAATGCCAAGGACTAGGTTATATTAGGTCATAGGCAGAAACTTTCTCATGGTCAGTATGTTACATAGGTGTAGGAACCTAAGTGACTTTAAAGAGGACCCTCTCCTGGTTAGCATGGTTCAGTATGTTTTGGTACAATAAGGAAAAAAAGGCTAACTTTCTGCCACTTATCTAAGTTCAGGCAGCAGGGAAAGCAGCCTGAGCAGAGATGCTGAGACCTCCCTTTCCCTGGCCACCTCTTCCAGCTCTTTCAGGGGGAGAGCTAGCCAAGCCAAGCCAAGCCAACAAGAGATAAAATCCCTCCAACATGTCCTGGGTCCACCCCAAGGCCTCCTCCGAGTAGGACATGCACAAAACACATAGGAGGCATTTTAGTCAAATGCCGCATAGTTGAGGGTAGGAACATAGAGTAGATCAACTCAAAAAACCAAGAGCTTCATGCTCAGCTCTCTCTATACTACAACAGACTGGTAGTGTCCACATCACTGCCGACACTATACCAGTCTATCTGTCCACTCTCCCCTTACTCATGAACAAGGCCCCAAGATACTTAAAGTCCTCCACTTTGACCAGAGTCGGCTCACCACCCATTTTCGGCTGAGTACCATGGTCTCAGACTTGGAGGTGCTAGTTCTCATCCCAGCTGCTTCACACTGATCTGCAAACTCCCCCAGCGCAAGCTGGAGGTCACAGCCTGACAAGGCCAAAAGAACCACATCATCTGCATAGAGCAGAGAGGGGATCACAAGCACGCACTGACCTGTGGGTTTTTGTGCTCTCGTATTGAATTTATTAGATAAGAAGAAAAAGATGGATGAATGAATGAATGAATGAATGAATGAATGGAGGTCTCTGTTCTTAGTTCCTTATGATGATGAGTTTGCTCCTCGTTTTGCCTTCAGTTTGGGTTTCTATGTGTATCTTAGACTTATTCCATTAAGAGCCTTAGTCATGTGTTTCCTTATGTTTGGGTTTTGTTATTCCTAGTATGCTCTGTTTCTGATTTATTCTAGGATGTTTGGGTTTATGGACTCTTGTTGTTTTGGTTTTCATTTCTTACCGTTCAGGTCCAAGTTATCATATTGTAGTTGGTGTCCTGAGTTTCTTGTATTTTAATCATTTCTTGCCTCCCTTGCGTTTTCCCTGCTTGTTGTCTTTGAGTTTGCGTGTGTAGTTTTGATCATCGTGCATTTCCTGTTTTACTTTGATGGTCCTCATGTTTTTCGTGCTTAGTTTCGCTTCCTGTCTCCCCTGACATCACACGCAGCATGCTGGATTTACAAAAGTAAATATGGCTGCCACACATATCAGCATGTGAGTAAAACCTCACTTTCTTTCCACTGACTAAGTCAATCAACGCTGTCTGCCCTGCTTGTTTGGTCTATTGTTTACATTTGATCTCGACGCGTCTCGCCTCCTCTGGTGCAGAATCATGACATCCGTCTCACTTCAGTGATGTAAAAGTCGACTGAAATGTGACATGACCGTTCAGACTGAAGTCGCTTCGAAAAACATCTGATACGTATCCAGTTTAGGACTGCATACTGAAGTGGCCTGAATCAGACTTGAACAAATTAGATATGTGCTGTTCAGTCGTAAAAAATCAAATTTGAGTCCCATATGGGCAAAAAAATCTAATTTGGGCCACTTTTGCCTGCAGTGTGAACTTAGCCTTACTTTTGGTATTGTGAAACACGCTTTCAAATCAGTTAACCAATAATGCAAGTAGTGCAACTGCTTTAAAAATGAAGTTGGAACAAATAAACACACATTCATGTTTGTGGTCGACCTCTTGACCTGAACAGTGAGGCCGTAGGCGGTATATAAAAGATGGAGTGTAACTGCCATAATGTCGTCTACTTTTGGAGCCTTAGCAGCCTCAGCAGAGCCTACCAAACTTGGTTGGGAATTTGTATCCTTGAACCGCGACACACAAACACATGCATCAGCTAGTTAGTGATAAACATCTTTGATGGGCTGTACCACACAGCAGGCCATGATATTTGGCAGATAATTCAATTAAAAATGCTCCAAAAGATACTAACAGCACAAACCCAGTGGAAGAGTCCAGTTCAGCCACCTGATAATCAAAAAAGCGACCTATAAGTTTGAGCCTCACCATTACAGTTGCTTTAAAGAGGCTGTAAACATGCTTTTTCCATGATGTGTAGTTGGGCATTTCAGTGTGTGAGTCCTTGGGGATTGAATTGCTTTTGTAGCCGGGCTCAAGAGGAACTACAATTTTTAGCAATACAACGGAGATTGCTGCTTGAGTGAAATCAGAGAAGTCGCAGATTCTGGTCATGTGGGGAGAACCAATTAAAATGTAATTTGTAGTGGGAGTGAACACATCCTCCATACTGAAAAAATTGACACTGCTATGTATCAAGGCTAACCTCAGTCAAGTCGTGCATCAGGCACTCTAGAATTTTGTCTCACAGGGAGTACAGAATTGTGGGAATTTTTTACCGAACAGTTCGCTACTGGGACTGCTGTAGCTCAGGAGGTAGCACGGGTTGTCCTCCAACAGGAAGGTTAGCAGTTTGATTCCTGGCTTCTCCAGTCTACATACCAAAGCGACCTTGGGCAAGAATGTGTGTGATAGTTAAATGCACTTAAAGGCATAGAAGTGAATGAGGCTTGTGGTAAAAGCACTTTGAATGTTCAGTTATAGTAGAAAAGCATTATATAACCAGTCCGTTTACTATAAATACTCTCAACATTAGATCCCATTTGTACACATTAACCACTTGCTTTGCTTGACACATTAAATTTCTCTCTGACTGTAAACAGAAGCACTCATTCCCTCATATGTGAGAGCAGACATAAGAACAGTCTAAAGATAAGATAAAGATGTCAACTTCCTCACAAGAAACTGACGAGGTCACCTCTTCATTGCATTCTCTGTTTAAGCTTTGGTGTTGACAGCCGGGTGGATGGAGAGCCATGTTGTTTACTGCCGGGCACAGGATTCCCGGAAGGAGAGAACGAGAAAGTGAGTGTGTGTTTGCAATGTGCTCATGTGTTTGCTATGAACTGTATGTACTAGTATGTAAGTCCTGTGCCAGTGTTTTGTATGTGTATAACCCTTATGAGGGTGTGTTTTACTCAGCTGCTACCAAGGAGAGAAAGACATCTCAATCCGGCCAAGGTGAATGTCTGCCAGGGTCAAGTCCGGATCATCAAGTTACAGACCCCTGGGCACAAAGGTTTGGTGGACTTGAGCCAACTTGTTTTGATGATCAGACTTTTTTCTTTTGGTAATTCAACGTAGTTTAGAGGACTGTGTATGTACATGTACACAGAACAGTTACTTTAAAAAAAACAAAACATGAATCCACATGTGTGATTCAGCACAGATTTTTCTGGTTAAACTGCAATGTTCTGCAGGGAAACCTGGGATTTAAGTTTACGCGAATCACCTGCCTAAACATTGCGGCACTGTTGACTATTCCTCAAGTGCCACCTGCTGCTCGACATGTTGCGTCTTTTTCACCAAAGGAGTGCTGTGGTCCGTCTAGCGCAGGCACGTAAAAGCTTAGGTGCCCGCTAAACTGTCGAGGTGGTCAGTCTTGGTGAATTTTGGTAAGTTCTTAACTTTTCCTCGGGGTTCATCATCTTGTCAAAATAATCACAAAATTTTGGCAGAATGTTTCTGGTATAAAGATGATTGGATGCTGACACTGAATGACAAATGCAAAAAAAAAACAACCTCTGATGTCACTGATCTTACTATCATATTTTGATTAAAACTGCAAGAGAAATGAGTTTAATTGGACACGGAAGGGTGAAAGAACATTTAACTGTCTACTATGACTAAGCCTCAAAATAGCAAGACTTGCAGCTACCAGTGTTAGAATTAGATGTTTTGGACCCAAGAGTGGCCAAACACAACATGACTGGTTTTGCAGTTTAATGATAAGTGGGGACGTATGCCCCTCTCACTATGGAAGGTTGCATCAGGAAGGGCATCAGGTGTAAAACCTCTGCCAAATTACCAATGTGGATTAATTTGCTGTGGTGACCTCTTGGGGAGAATACAAAGGAGCAACCAAAGGTACAAGATATGTGAAAGAATGTGCAGAATATGATGGGGCAAAGTCTCTTGGTGCCTCAGGGGGACTGGCGGCAGGGGGTCCAGGAGGGGAAGAGCTGAATGTGATCCAGAGGGCTGTGGGCTGGGTCCGAGAGTCTGAGATGGGTGTGCAGAAACTGTCCTTGGGTTGATCCTTGGTGCATGATCTGTGGGTCCAAGGAATAAGAGGACACTCTCTGCGTAGGTGGTTTGAAGTCCTGAGGAAATGACGGAGAGAGAGAGGGGTTAGAAAATCCACAGAGGTTTAAGTCATAAACTTAGCTTGAGCTTGACGAGGCCTGGCCTACCGTACTGGAGATAGAAAGCAGTTGTGCAGCCTCGACTCCACCCGGTCAGAATCCACACCTGAAGACTGAAACATAACGTTCATTGGCTCTGCCCAATTAGAAAAGGAGGGAGGGAGAGAGGGGCAAAGAAGGAGAGAGAGGGAGAAAAGGAGGCAGGTCATAACCCAGAGGGCAGGGGACAATGACAACCAGTCTCTTAATATCACATATTAAATGATGGAATTTTATTGCCAACTCTCAAATATTTCACCACACAAAACATACAGTATATTGCGAGAATGACAAAAGGATTGTCCCAGGTTGTTGCTGTTTCCCTGCGGTGCCCCCTGCTCCAGGCTGGCAGGAGGGACGCTCTTTCAGTCCAAACCCCAGTTAGCTCCACTGTCCCTCACACCCTGCTTAAAATAGTCCGAGTCTGGACTGAGCAACACAAAGAGGTTTTCTTTGGAGGCCCTGTCCCATTTCAGAACAATAAAAAAGAATGTCTCCAAAGCAACTGTGTTACATCAAACGTGAAACAATTATCATGCAGAGAAAGACCACAGTTACCTGTACAACTGAGCAAGCTGGGTTGTGGGCTGTGAGCAGGTTGCAAAGGATTTCTCTGTTACGTTTTACATCTAAAAGTTTGCTGAAAAAAAATCTGCTGATATTACTCAGAGACTGGCAGATCAGGAGCATACAGTTCCCTAGAAATTATGTTTTTGCTATGAATACTTATCAGCCCACAAGTGAGGTGACTTCTAAATCATGGCAGCTTACAGAACATCAGAAAGACTACCATCTCCCTGAATGATAAAGTCTATCTTTTCTTAAAAGCTTCTTTAGGATGCCATATTCCTGGCTGGGTTATGAGGTGTTGGTTTGCCAGGTGGTTTCTGCTGCTTTCTGTCATAGCCTACTTTTGTTCTTAAGAAGTGTAAGCAAGTTTTTGACCCAGAAAGCATCTGACAGATGAGAACCTAAACTAACCCCCACCAGAGAAATGACAGCATATGATGATTGTTCAGACAGCAAACCTGTGTCTGATGGGTTTGTCTGACAAGCCTTCTCTTGTGTGCGAATAGCGAGTGTTCTCTCTCTGAAATACCACTGAAAAAGGTCAAAGTAGTTTTAATTATCATAGGGCAATTTCCCAAAACGTAAACGTGCAGTGGAAAACAGTTGCTTATTTCACATAGACATGCAAACCCCATTCCCAGAAAAGTTGGGGCATTTTTCAAAGTGCAAAAGAACAAAAATATGTGATATTTGAATTCACTTGAATCTTTATTTGACCGACCACAGAGAAGATTTTCAATAGCTTTACTGACCAACTTCATTGTATTTTGTAAATGTACACAAATTTAGAATTTGATGGCCGCAACAAGAGTTAAAAATGAGACTGAAAGGCTCTCAGAATATTTAAGCAACAGCGGTTTGAAAGACTCCACATTAAGCAGGCTAACTGGTAGCAAATGAGGTATCGTTATTGGTTATAAATGTAGCATCTGTCAAAGGCTCAGTCTGTGGGAGCAAGGATGGCTCGGGGCTCGCCCCTCGGTGCCCAAATCCATGAGAGAATTGGTAGTCAGTTCAAAAGGAACATTTCTCAATGCAAGAAGGCAGAGAATTTAGATCTTTCTGCATCTACAGGGTGTTTCAAAAAGATGGACCCGATTTTTTGAGCGCAACATGGGACAGGTACACAGAGTTACAAACGGTTAGTCGGGGTCTTTTAAAACTCTAGGTCCCTCCCTTTCATGTTGTGAAAGTTGCATTTATGCGCAGTTCGTAGTTACAGAGAAATAGTGTTTTCAAATCAGGTCCGTCTTTTCGAAACACCCTGTATTGTAAAAAGATTCAGAGAATTCAGAGACATCTCTTAGTGTGAACAGCAAGGTTGGAAACCACTGTTGAATGCATGTGATCTTCTAGCTCTTAGACAACGCTGCCTAAGCAACTGCCATGCCACTGTTATACAGTGGGTATGGAAAGTATTCAGACCCCTTTAAATTTTTCACTCTTTGTGTCATTGCAGCCATTTGCCAAAATCAAAAACGTTCATTTTATTTCTCATTAATGTACACTCCATCTTGACAGAAAAAAAACAGAAATGTAGAAATTTTTGCAAATTTATTAAAAAAGAAAAACTGAAATATCACATGGTCATAAGTATTCAGACCCTGTGCTCAGTATTGAGTAGAAGCACCCTTGTGAGCTAGTACAGCCATGAGTCTTCTTGGGAATGATGCAACAAGTTTTCCACACCTGGATTTGGGGAT
>VUQH01056212.1:0-11303 GCA_015106775.1 Etroplus canarensis | reverse complement strand
ATCTCTCTAAAATATTCTCTCTCTCATTATTGCAGCATTTAGCAAATAGAAATACTTTTGGCAATCCTAACTGACCTAAAACAGGAGAAGTTTAGTTTGATTTAATTCAGACAGTGAGGAAAAATTTTTTGTCTTTTTACACAGTGTATGTAAACTTCTGGTTTCAACTGTACACGAAGAAAGTATTTTAAAAGTCTGCTAACTCATTTTGGTAACTTAGGTGCCAGTAATTTCCCACAATTTTGATGCTGCCAATTAAAAGGAAAATTAAGAACATATTTCATAGCTTATCCCAAATTATTTGTTTGTTTACTCTCTACTTTTTAGTTTGTGTTAAGCAGGTTAGCTGAACAAGGAGACTTTAAACCTCAAAACAGAATACTGCATTTACTTTTTAGTAACTAGCAAATGACAAAACTTTTTAGAAAATGTTCTCCAAAAACACGAACCTCTAAAATAATGTGCTATCCATAATTTCCTTTTGCAATAAAATACCTGCTCTGGCTTACTAATGTGCCGTATAAACAATGTGTGTGACAACAAGGCTTCTTGTAAATTCATGCCCATCTCACAGCTTGTTAGTCGTGCAGTCCCACCTTTTACATGGCTGACTGTGGGGACCACTCCCCGCCTCTTGAAGTGTTCGTCTGTTTCTGGATCCACCACCAACAGCCAGGTCTCATCTCCCCCTTTCTTTATGAAGGCCACCACCTCTGCATGCCGCATACCCTCAATATTAACACCATTTACCTGGAGAACACACATAAAACAAAAACTGATTTTTTTCTGAAGGACACAAGCTTTTTGATGTTTTTCGACTTAAACGCAGTAGATTAGATTAGATTACTTTTTTTTTTTGCCAATATGTTTATTGTCTTTTTCAAAATTTTTTCACAAACACATAACATATACACATACATACATATACCCACTACACACACAAACTGCATACCCTTGCATCATAAAAAAAAAATAAAAAAATAAATAAATAAATTAAAAAACACAAAAAAAACAAAAGGGGAGGATTAGATTACTACTTTGTCATTTCAACTACATATAAAATACACAGTGAAGTGATATAGCATTCCCCCAGGTTTACAATATCTTCAGCTTTTATTTCTTAGGCTATCTTAATAAATACCATAGTTGGGATTTGCTTTAAATAGGTTAATTTAGATGCAGCTCTAAAAGTGTCCAGTGGCAAATATGCTATATAGACAAAAGTATTGGGCACATACCCATTACACCTACAGGAGCTTTTATGACATCCCATTGTAAAGCCATATACATTAATATGAAGTTGGTACCTCCTTTGCTCTAACAACTCCCACTATTTGGGAAGACTTTCTATGAGAGTCTGGAGTGTGTCTGTGGGAATTTTTGTAAGGTCAGCTACTGATATTGGATGAGAAGGCCTGGCTCACAATTTGCGTTCTAGTTCACCCCAAAAGTGCTGTGTGGGGTTAAGGTCAGGCCTTTATGTGGGCCAGTCAATTTCTTCCACACAAAACTCATCCAACCATGCCTCTATGGACCTTGCTTTGCACACAGGAGCAGACATGCTGGAACAGAAAAAAGCCTTCTCCAAACTGTTCCCACAAAGTTGGAAGCATAGAATTGTCCACAATTTGTTGGTAAGCTGAAGCTTTAAGAGTTCCCTTTACTGGGACTAAGGGGTCCAGTCCAACCTCAGAAACCCATACCATGGAGCTCCCTGCTGATGTCAATGCCAGGCTTGGAACTATGCAGCTACTGAGTCAGCAGACTATTTACGACTTTCACACACTATGCAAGTTAGCACTCTGTGATCCTGCTCTGTAATATATGTGGTCTGCCACTTTGTGGCTGAGTTGCTGTGGTTCCTAAATGCTTCCACTTTGCAATAATACTACTTACAGTTCATCGTGGATAATATATGGGGAAGAAATTTCACAAACTGACTTATTGCAATAGTGGCATCCTGTTACAGTACCACGTTGGAATTTTGTAAGCTCTTTAGAACAAGCCATTCTTTTATAAATGTTTGTAAAGGCAGCCTGCCTGGCCAGGGGCATGATTTTATACCCCTGTGGTAATGGGACTGAATGAAACACCAGAATGCAATGACTTAGAGATGTGACCCAATACTTCTGTCCATATAGTGTATATTTTTGCATATTTTAAAATTAAGACACTGTATCAATAAATGAGTAGAAGACTAAGTGAATTTAATATCTTCAGTTGCTAATAAACAGTATTTGGGCATGTTTATCTGTTCCACACTCACTCCAGCAAGCGTACTGGTTCCTGGTACTCTCAGAGTTTTGCTTAAAATACATAAAACAATCAGATTTCTAGCTAAAAGTACAAAACAAAAGTTCTATTTTCAGGAAGTTTCTTGTACCACAAATTTGCAACATACAAATTCTGTTACTTCATTCAGCCAGCAGGGGGAGCCATGCAACCACAAATTATTTACACCAATTTCAACATGTTTTCCAGGGGGCCTGTAAAAATGTTAAAATGCTACTAACTCTTGAATTTCTGCTACAGTGATTGAGGAGAGTGTTTAGGACATCAGCTGTTGATGCAGCCTGACGTTAAAGTATGAAATGTGCACAGCCAGATCTATGCTTGTGGCTGCCATCTCTGTGACAACATTGCCCTTGCTTTTACACCTCACTTGTATAACACAACAGCCTGTTGTTGCCTCATCTTATCTGGATGTTGTGTTTTGAAAACTTCGTCTAGACCGTGTCTTCTTGGCAGCTCACGTCGCAACATGGCAAGTTAGTGTTGGTACACAATCAATTATTGATGGATCTCCTTGGCTGCGGCTATGTAGGTTTCAGGTGTCAATGTCCTGAGGGGAAATTTGTTTAAATTTAACCAGTTATGATAAGATGGAGGATGGAAAATTTAAGCTCTTGAAGTTTGTTTTGATTAGGAAAATAGGGGACATAAATTTAGAAAATAGGACTGTAGGCAAATAGGCACAATAAGACTTTATGGATCCCCCAGAAAAGGGAAAATGAAGGGGAAAAACAGAGTAGGTGGAAGACAACACTGGAACTAAAATGTGAAGAAAGCAGGATCAACACTTGGAGAATGTGAACCTCTCTCGTCAAAAATCACAAATGTAGGACTTATGACAGATGGTCATCAGTCAGCCAGGGAAACAGAAAGACAGTTTGAATCAGAGAACAAACATCTTTGTATTTGGCCAAACAACAGGTGTTGTGTCATGTTTCACAGACTTCATTAACAGTCCGTCCCACACAAGACAATACATGCTGTTCTTTGCCCACTGAGCTAATTAATACAAGCTGTAGGAACTGTGCAGATGCTTGTTTCTCATGGGACAAGCCTTCAGGGGACCTCTTGATACTGTGTGTGTGTGTGTGTGTGTGTGTGTGTGTGTGTGCATGCATGTGCGTACACATGTGTGTCTGTGTCTGCCCCTGCCACCTGCAGTTCACATTTTTCATGTTATTTTCGCGTGTGTCTAACCTTGGACAGATCAAAACAATTTCAAATGCATCAGCACATCTGAGAATATGACGCATGTGATAGTGTCCGTGACTTTTAACTCTTCTCTCTCCACAGAGCTGAGTGAGTGGGTGCCGGAGCACCAAAAAACTATGAGAAGCTATTTAGAAGAATGGTTTCAAGGATTAATTCACATTTTAATACACTGAAATGTGATTTGCACTGAACAGCTTTTTTTTCCTGACTCTTCAAACTAAACAATCATTTGATTGTTTATTCCTTCCATGTAATAAAAATGTAACCATGCCTGAAACGACATACAGGAGTGCTTACATAACATTCAAAATGCCTCAATTCTCATGGTATAGTCATTTTCAACTTAAAAAGCCAAAACTCTGTGTTTTGGCATACAAGCCTTTATCAGGGCGTTAACCAGATTTCAAGGAAACATTGCTTCTTTTCTAGTGGTTGATGGTGATTTAAGTGACTTTGAAAGTGGGACGGTTGTTGGTGCCAGACAGGCTTTCAAAAACTTGCTGATCTATTGGGATTATTCTGCAGAACCATCTCTAGGGTTTCCTGAGATTGTTCCGAAAAAGCGAAAATATCCAGTGAGTAGCAGTTCTCTGGGCAAAACATCATGCTGATTTCAGAGGTCAGAGAAGAATGGCCCGACTGCTTCGAGCTGACAGAAAGGCAACAGTCAAGTCAGAAGAACCACTGGCTACAACCAAGGTATGCAGGAGGAGCATCTCTTAATGCACAAAATATCAAACCTTGAAGCAGATGGGCCGCAACAGCAGAAGACCACCCTGGGTGCCACGCCTATCCAAGAACATGAAACTGAGGCTACAATTTTCAGGGGCTCACAAAAATAGGACAACAGACTGTAAAAACATTGCCTGATCTGATGAGTCTCGATTTCTGCCTTGACATTCTAATGGTAAGGTTATAGTTTGGTGGAAACACAATGAAAGCACAACATGCATTGTGCTTTGTATCAACAGTGTAGGCCGGTGATGGTGTAATGGTGTTGGGGTTATTTTCTCAGCACACTTTGGGCCCCTTAGTACCAAGTCAGCATATTTTAAATGCCACAGCCTACCTGACTTTTTTTGTTGATCCCTTTACAACCACAGTTTATCCATCTTCTGATGGCTGCTTCTAGTAGGAAAACCTGCCATGCCACAAAGCTCGTATCATCTTAAACGGTTTCTTGACCATGGCAGTGAGGTTACTGTACTCAAATGATCTCCACTGTCCCCAGATCTCAATCCAATAGAGTACCTTTGGGATGTGGTAAAATGGGAGATTTCCATCATGGATGTGCAGCCAACAAATCTGCAGCAAGTGTGTCATCTGTCATGTCAATATGGACCAAAATCTCTGAGGAATATTTCAAGCACCTTGTTAAATCTATGCTGCGAAGGATTAAAGCTAGTTAGAAGGCAAAAGGGGGACAAAACCAGCACCAGCGAAGTGTACCTAATAAAGAGACTGGTGAGTGTACAGGACTGTTTTCACTTCAAATAAGCACTTGCAGCCGTGCTAGTAGGTCTGTGAGGCAGTATTGAGTTATCAGCATAAGCATAGCTCAATATACTAAAATGGTGATTGTAAGTAGAATAATTTCCATGATAACTATTACTAGTTTACTACCTTTAGAATCTTAGCATGCTCACATTTGCTCATATCAAAGTACAGCTGTGGGTTAAGTATGGTCACAAAGTACTAGACAGCCTGTGAGCTGATGGTCACACTAAGAGAGAATATTTTGAGCATCAAGTGATTACACTTCTACCTCATGATTGCATAAATGGCCACGGACATAAATCATGGCATTCCCATCAATAGTTGTTAAATTTATGTGCTTATATTTGAGTCAGAATGAAGTCTTTGACTGCCTAACTGACTGACACAGGACAACTTCCCCAGCATAGCAAACAGAAACTCTGGTTTGGCTTGTTTGGCATTCTTCAATGTCAGCAAATTCAAATTAAATGTGTACTGTTTGTGATATGAGAGGGTGAGTGAGCTGATCATCCAGCAGGTGTTAAATCACTGTGATGCTGTAATGTGGAAACTAACTTCATGCATGCATGTGGGTACAACTGGACAAGTGAGAGTGGTGCATGTTTTGAGCTGCATGTCAAGTTTTTGTTGTTGAAGGCAGTCAGAGCAGAGACTGATGAGGCGTTCACTGGTGTCAGTGCTTCTGCCAGACAACGGCAGAAAGCTGAGCTCTCATCATAGCCCTAACAACGCCCGCTGCTGATACATGGCCTGTGTAATGGGGCATGGTGAGAGAAAAAGACGCCAAGAGACAGAGCGAGAGAGAAAGATCTGTCATGGTTGTTCACCTCTCTAACAAGCTGCTGACAGATAACACAAGTGCTGTCTTGATGCATGCTCAGAGACTGCTGTAATTATCTCACACTGCATGCACAGCAGCCAGCAAACTTAACAAGGGCTCAGATTTGCTGGTCCAAACACAACTAATACAGAAGTTCATAGTCTGTAATTTAGCGAGAAACTACAGATGTACCAGAACACTTAAGAGTCCAGCATTTGACAGGAAATTAAACAAAATTACACAACAAAAACAGTTCAAACCTTTGTAGCTCTAAAGTAATCACACAATACTGGACATCTTATTTTGTTTCTATGCAATTTACATCCTGGTCTTTGCTCTGCATATCTGTGCATATTTATCATTCTAATCAAGCTCCTGTCATTGTCTTTGAGCACCATCCAACTTCATTTGTGTGTGCATGTACATGTATGTGAGTGTGTGTCCCTCAGTTTCCATGGAGAAGGGAGGTGGAGGACAGCCACTGCCATCAGTGACCTGCTACAGGATGTTCCCACACACTCTCACCAGTCATCTAATGTTCCAGTGAAGCATCAGTGTCTTCATTTTCTGATGTTGAGTATGTCACTGAAATGTCATTAACAACATGCTGCCTTTTGCTCACTCTGGTAAACAGCTGCAATTCTAATTAGTGGTCATGATAACAGTTTACAGGAGCTTTAATCATGATTTTTCATATTTTGGTTTTGAGTTTATAAAATCTCAACCAATAAGGATTTAAAGTGATTATATTCAGTGAGTTTACTACAGTATAACATATTTCAAATTGCTGGAAATCAAGGAACCGGGTCCTGAGAATAAGTCTGCTGAATGGTAAAAGAAGAGCTTGATATTTTAGAAAATGTGTTAAGTTAGTACAGCTTGTACTATGGTGACTGTACAGTCACTACATAGCAGACATTTATCTTAGCATAAAGACTGGAAAAAATGTACAGCCTCTTTGGTATATCCTTCCATTTTCCTAACCTCAAACTAGGGTCATGGAGGGCTGGAGCCAATCCCATCTGACACTGGGTGAAAGAGACAGGGATGCCAGTCTATCACAGGGTTAAAATGGAATGGCAGACAACTATTCACACTCACACCTACACGTAATTTAGAATAACTAATTAACCAAACATGGATGTCTTTGGGAGGAAGCCAGCGCATTTGGAGAAAACCCACGCAGGCACTGGGAGAACATGCAGACTACAAAGAAAGGCCATAGCTGACCAGCAGGTTTTAATCAAGAACTTTCTTTCTTAAGTTTTTCCGTGGAATAAAAAGATGTTGCATGTGAGCCCCTAAGAGGCAATGGCTAGCTGCAGAAGACAATGTCATATACAGCTTATTGATGTGAGTGTATCTATATAATCTATCTCTTGTAAAAAGAGAGCAAATAAATGTATTATCCAGGAAGTCAGAGAGCCTGGGTTTGGCGAATGCCAGGAGAATATTATCTGCCTGACTGACCTGTGCCAAATGTAACATTTGGTGAAGGAGGGATAATGTGAGGGGCCATTTTTCTGGGGTTGGCCTGGCCCCTTAGTTCCAGTGAAGGTAACTCTTCATGTTTCAACTTACCCAAATATTTTGGAAAATTCTATGCTTCTACCTTTCGGGGAACAGCTTGGGGAAGGCCCTTTTCTGTTCCAGCATGAATGTGCCCCAGTTCCCAGAGCAAGGTCCAAAAAGACATGGTTGGATGAGTTTGGTGTGGAAGAACTTGACTGGCCTGCACAGAGCCCTGATCTTAACCCCATTCAACACATTTTGGATAAACAAGAACAGAGATATTAAACTAGGCCCTCTTGTCCAACAAATGCTCTTCTTGATGAATGGGCAAAAATTCACACAGACACACTCTGAAATCTTCTAGAAAGCCAGCTCAGAAAAGTGGAAGCAGTTTTAGCTTCAAAGGGAGGAGTAACTCCATATCAATGCCACTGGATTATGAATGGTGTCATAAAAGTTCCTGTAGGTATAAAGTGTAGGTGGTCCATCTAGCGTATTTTAAAATAAGTCCTTAATTGCTCCTCCTAACTCATTTAATGTATTAGTTTATTTACTAAAGAAAAAATATTTTCTTTGTTTACCTTCAAGTATCCACAAGATTTTTAGGTGTTTTGGTAATGGCTTTCTATCAAATGAAACCAGAATCCACAAAAACATACGTATGCTCCTTTAGATTTTCTTATGTGGTGTTTATTTAACCTTTCTATCAGACCCTATTGGAGCCCTCCTTGGAGTCATACACTGCAGTCTGGTCTAAACCCTGATGTACAGCCAGTGAGGACAAAGGTCATGGGAATGACCCGTGAATGCTGTGTGTGTGTGTGTGTGTGTGTGTGTGTGTGTGTGTGTGTGTGTGTGTGAATTCAACTCAAAAACCACTTCTACTGATGATGATATTTCTGCAGCATGATGTTTCTTTAACCAGGGGAAAGTTCATCTAACATCCATGCTCTTTCAAACTGATTTCCTCACCCCTTTGGAAATCCAAATTAATTATATTCACGCACTTTTTTTTGCACATGAATCTCTACTTTTTTTTTCTGAATTCTTCGTTATCCACCACACTCTATTTCTGTGTTTTATAGAGAGAAGAATAAACATACAGCACATATACGCAAATTCTTTTTTCTCTCCTCCCCCACGTCTCTCCACATCAGATCAAAGTGATTTATAGACAGTACACCCCTCCCCTGAGAACACCCCCATCTGTCTCACCGGTCTGACACACAGTAAAGATCGAGTTCAGGCTGCAGGTCCTGTCATCCTTAAAAACACACACGTGTAATGCCTGACAGTTTAATTACAGCTGGAATAGCACGGGGGTCACATCTGTATTTGATCAGAAGTGGGAGACTGCAGATAGTGTTGTAAACTCCATCTAGCTTCATTTAAAAAAACCTGCAACTAATGATAAATCTATGAAAATTTTTGGCCCTTTAAAACACACACACATGACTCTTCTTTACTTTTATTTTAGTTGAATTTTGAATGTCTTCGGTAAGGTACTGCATGCCTTGTGTGTAAGTAAGGTAAATAACTATTTCTGATGCAAACACATTGCAAAGTCATCTGTCTGCTTCTAGAGATGAGAGGACAGCTGTGTGGAAAAAGGCGGGCAGTGTTTTGGTTTGCTATGGATGCAAGTACAGTGCAGTGACACTTACGAAAGAGGCTTCCTAAGATATCTTCACACAGCCTGGCAATCACAAGCTTCTAAGACAGGAGTAAGACTGTCACAATAGCATCACTTTATCAGTATACAGATACACTTTTTTGCAATATCCTTATTTGTCTTTCTGGTCTGCTGTGTCCACACCCCAAAACACTCACATAATCATCACTTAATATGTTGTGCTTGAACCTCTACAACTTAGATTCCTGTCAGTTTATCAACAGTGCTGTGATAGATACCCTTTAACCACCAACCTCTACCAACTTCATTCATTAGGCGTACATAAAAAAAGATTTATTACACTCAATCACAAGGCTATCTGTATTTGTTGATGTCACAAAATTATCTCTTTGGGGATTTATACCTTAAATTTACACAGCCTGCACCCTTAAGCTAAAGTTATTTTGTCTTCTAAATTGTTTTTCTGTTACTTTTTACTTTAGCTAACTAAAAAAATAGATCATTTTTGATCGTTTACTTGTCCCAGATATTATTTTTTACCATATACCCATATGCCATTTACCTAAATTCAGACACAAGGCAAATATCTGAACTTTTCTTGCTTTAAAGAGGTAGAATTTACTACATACCATTTTAATGAGTTGAATTGTATTGCCAATAACATTGCAATCACAGACAGACTCCATTTACACTCCTCCTCACCTCTATGAGCCTGTCTTGTGGCCGAAGCCCGGCACGGTCTGCAGATGATCCAGGGTCCAGAGAGCGGATGTACTGTCCAGGCCGCGACCGATCACTGTGGAGGTTAAAGCCGTAGCCTGTTTCAGATCGCACCAGGTGGCAGAGACGTGGAACCAGCTCAGCTGGGTCGACCTGGGGCCGTGAGTGTGACTGGGCCTGGTTTTGAGGTTCAGCCTGGATAAGAGTCTCCTGCAAAACAGTGAAACAAGTATGATTGACTGTAGCCAGGCAAAAATTCCACACAATGGGATCATTATACGCTGCCAGTTAAAGGAAGCACTCTGTGGACACAAAAAATAGGTGATGACACTTGATTCATTGCTCATTTTAAAAGGCCAGGCTCTGAAAAGCTGTGATGTCTGATGTCGCTGTGGATTTGATTATGGCAGTAGCACAATCTAATATTCAAGGATATGTCTAGTTGTATTGCAGTATTTTTATGACAGATGTGTCAGCAACAAAGGCTGAACCTTAATACAATGCTAAAACAGCAAAATTTTGTCAGTTCACTTCACATAGTTAATTACTCACACACATTTTAAACTAATGAGTCACAGCCAAAATCATAGCAGCCACCACCATGACTACAGTTACAGTCAAGGAGGTTGCTGTTCTGGGGGACTAGTTTCTTATGTTATTTTTTTTAACTTCAGTGATATAGCTAGAGTTGCAGATCTGACTGTGTCCACAACCAGCGAAGGCCTACTGTATGACAACACAGTCTTCTATATGGATTAGAGAAAATGCAAATGCTACTGTGAGAATAGTCGGAAAAAATTCTTGACTTCAAGGGGGCTCTGTGGGTTTCAAACTAAACCAGATTTGGTTTTAATGTTCCAAGTGCTTTCCTAGTCTTACTGACCACTCAAAGTACATCAGGCTACAAGTCACATTTAACCATACCTTCATACAGCATGTTCTATACACATTAAGCACTTTATCTACACCACATACACCGACCAGGCATAACATGACTACTGACAGGTGAAGTGAATAACATTTAACATCTCTTCATCATGACAACTGTTAGTGGATGGG
Source organism: Etroplus canarensis (assembly GCA_015106775.1). NCBI lineage: Eukaryota > Metazoa > Chordata > Actinopteri > Cichliformes > Cichlidae > Etroplus > Etroplus canarensis. The sequence continues at coordinate 558 of VUQH01056212.1, read as the reverse complement.
ATATATTAGGCAACAAATGAACAGTTTGTCCTCACAGTCGATATGTTAGAAGTAGGAAAAATGGCCAAGCGTAAAGATTTGAGCGAGTTTGACAAGGGCCAAATTGTGATGGCTAGATGACTGGGTCAGAGTATTTCCAAAACTGCAGCTCTTGTGGGGTGTTCTTGCTCTGCAGTGGTCAGTATCTATCAAAAGCAGTCCAAGGAAGGAACAGTGGTGAACTGCCAATAGGGTCATGGGTGACCAAGGCTCATTGATGCATGTGAGGCAGCAAAAGGGGGACCAACATTATTATTAGGCAAGTGGTCATAATGTTATGCCTGGTCGATGTACAAGGGCAGTTTAGAATCATCAATTAAATTAGGAAATTATGAACCATGAACCAGGGGAGTATCTAGAGGTGTGAAACGGGGAGGCATGTCATTAAATGTTGTCTTCTCTCTCCCATACTCTGTGTCTCTCTTTGCTCTCCTTTCTCACTTCTCTCTCGCTCATCCCCAACTGGTCAAGGCAGATGGCTGCCCCTCCCTGAGCCTGGTTCTGCTGGAAGTCTCTTCC
>VUQH01056210.1:0-25283 GCA_015106775.1 Etroplus canarensis | reverse complement strand
CCAAAAGAAAAGAGTCGCAGTAGAAGAAGAAAAACCGGAATCTCGGCGGATGTTTTGGTAAACAGTCGGCGTTAGGGTAACTCAGCTTACAGTGGATTACACATTGTTTCCTATTAACCGCACTTTAGCCTACTCAAGCAATATATACGGACTTTACATATATATATATATACGGACAGTAAAGAAGACGTGTACCACTGCGGTTTTGTCTTGACCTTGATTACATGAGCGAAAGGTAACTTTAAGTTGGTGTGTTGTGAGTCTAACGTCAAGATATTTTATACCATCAGGAAACTTTTAAAGTACTTCAGTGTGTCCTAAGCTAAAATGTCTGGACGAAGCATAAAATAAATCCTGTAAAGTGTTGAATGGCCGTGTATCTGAGGGTGAGGTGTTGTTGAAACTAAAGCTGGAGTTTTCTCCCACTTTTCACTGTTTACTCCTCAACATTACCTTCGCAGGAAAATGCCGAAAAAGCCCAAAAGGAAAAAGCGCAAGAAGCTATCTGCTTCTTCAAGTGAAGAAGATGAAAAGGTAAGGTCACAGTGCTTGTTTTCTGTAGTTGATTTTGCTTCTACAGGCAAGAGATGAAAATGATTCACGCACACACAGACAGGTGGGTACTGACTGCTGTACTCTGAATCATGAGGTGATAATTAAGACTTTGTTTGCCTTGTGTATACCAGCTGTACCACATCTCCTTGCATGGATAGTTGCATGTGAAGCTGAATGTGCAATATAGTCTAGTTCATCTCAAAAATTAGAATATCAGAAGTTCATGTTTTGTTCATGTAATTTAATTCATAAAGGTAAACTTTAGGGTGTTCTACATTCATTACAAGCAAGAAGTCCCTGGTTTGGTTCCAGGTGGGGACACAAGTTCCAATCCACTGTGGCAACCCCTTGGGGAAAAATACAAGGGAACAGACCAAGGCACATTCATTACACATAAAGTGAAATATTTCAAGCTTTGTTTTAATTTTGATCATTATTTACAGTTGTTATAGTTGTGAATTTTTTAAATAGTTTTTATTATTATTTCAGAATCAGAATACTTTATTAATGTGGCTTATTAGTTTCAGTGTCAGTTTGCATTTTGTTTTGTTTTTTTTAATTGTTATAGTATGGAGGGTGTTTGTCAAGGCCAGAATTCAGACTTTCACATTAGAAGGTTTGGGCATTCGCCTTACAAGCGAAAGGTCCCATGTTCGATCCCAGGTGGGGACACAAGCCCTTCTCACCATGGAGGGTTATGTCAGGAAGGGCATCCAGTGTAAAACCTCTGCCAAATTACCAGTGCAGATTAAACCTTGGTGGAGAATACAAGGGAGCAGCTGAAAGGTTTATGTACATTAAAAGTTACACAGCACATTGTGAAGCATCTGACTCTCAGTCAGGTAGACATCCTGAGTCTCAATAAAAAGATTGACAGCAGGTTGTCTTACCAATTTATGCCAAAATGGCAAAGACTAAACCTAAAGACATATTCATTGTATTTTTATTTATTATACAGCTTGTTGTATAATCCTGCTAAGAAACATATGCCGAAGTAAAAACACAACCTCGGTGGAGGTAAACATGGAAAAGACTGCTGAGTTGTCTAGGTGATAATCATTGACACCCTCCACAAGGACGGTGAGCCAGAAAATGTCATTGCTGTTGACAGAGTGCTGTATCCAAGCATATTAATGGAAAGTTGAATGGAAGGGAAAAGCAGGTAGGAAAAGGTGTACAACACTACAGCCTTGAGAAGATTGCCAAGAACTTGGAGCAGCCACCACGCACATCTTCAGGAAGGGGACTACTAGGAAATTTTAGAGTACTTCATGCATCTCCTGACAAGCTTTATGGATATGGGACTTTTCTCTACCAGTAGAACACCTGTCCACAGTGCCAAAACTACCACCAAATGGCTTGCTGACCATGTTATTGCTGTGCTTAACCAACTATCCAGCTTGCCTGACCTGAAACTGCAGAGAGTAAGGCTTCAGTAACACCTCAACAGTACTACAAACTGATTGCCTCCATGCCGTGCTGTAATGATGCAGTAATTTATAGTGAAGGAGCTTCAGCCAAGTTACTGAGTGTAAATCAGTATACTTTTGAGAAGTTGAATATTTATTTATTTATTGTAAATCCTTTTGATTGATGTCAGGATTTGTTCTAAAAATTGGAGATACTGGTTTTCTGATTCTCATAAGCTCAAATAATAGAAATTAGAACAAAGTAGGCTTGAAATATTTCACTTTGCATATAAAAATATAGAGTGTATGAAATTTTACCTTTTTGAATTACGAAAAAACATGAACTTTTTCCATAATATTCTAATTTTTTGAGATGCACTAATATGAATGGCTTGTGAGAGCTTAACCAAGCACTAAATTGAAGAAAGCTTTCAGAATGGGAGTGAAAGGGTATTGCAGTATTATAACATTTCAATAAAATCAATTAAGAAGTTGTTTATATTGGAAAGAGACAAGGATGTCAGTTTTTGATCAGTTAGCTTTTGGGTATCCTTCATGCAAAAATCAAAAACAAAACCTAATCGCTTGAGGTATGGAAACATTTGACCGGAATCTTCAGGCATTTACATTTTCTCATGTAGGGCTGCAACTCACAGTGACTTTAATTATAAATAAATCTCCTCAGTCATTTCTCAATATTTTTAATTATAAAAGTTAAGAAAATCACTATTTCTTAAAGTCATCAGTGAGATACTTTATTTTGTTCGTGCCAGTAGTAAACAATATGGACAGAAGTATTGAGAGATCTCTCTTAATCATTGAATTTAGTTGTTTCTTTCAGTCCTATTGCCACAGGTGTGTAAAATTAAGCACCTAGCCAGTCTGCCTTTATAAACATTTGTGAAAGGCTGGGTTGTTCTAAAGTGCTCACTGAATTTGAGTGTGGTACTGTAATAGGATGCCACTGTTACAATAAGTCAATTCATGAAATATCTACCCTTCTAAATATTCCACATTCAAATGCAAGGGATATTATTGCAAAGTGGAAGCATTTGGAAATCACAGTAATTGAGCTATGAAGTGGCACAGTTGCAGAGTGGGGTTACCAAGTGCTGAGACCCATAGTACATAAAACTCACCAATGCTGTGCTGACTCAGTGACTGCAGAGTTCCAACCCTCCTCTAGTCATAACTTCAGTACAAAAACGGTGTGCTAGGAGTTTCATGGCATGGGTTTCCCTGGCTGAGCAGCTGCATGTAAGCCTGACATCACTAAGCACAATGCCAAGTTTCTCATGGAGCAGTGTAAGCCATGTCGTCCCTGGACCCAGGAGCAGTGGAAACGTGTTCTGTGAAGTGATGAATCACACTTCTCTTTCTGGCAGTCTGATGGAAGAGTCTGGGTTTGGTGAATGCCTGGAGAACATTAACTGCTTGACTGTACTGTGCCACCTGCAAAGTTTAGTAGAGAAGGATTGACGCTATGTTGTTTTTTTTGGAGCTGGCCTGGGCCCCTTAGGTCCGGTGAAGGCAAATCTTAATGCTTCAGCTTACCAAGATATATTGAGCTATTCTGCACTTCTAACTTTGTAGGAACAGTTTGGAGAAGCCCCTTTTCTGTTCTGTGCCCCAGTGTACAAAATAAGGTTGACAAGGGCATAGTTTGATGAATTTGGTGTGTAAGAACTTGACTAACCCACACAGAACCCTGACCTCAACCCTACCAGACAACTTTGGGATGAGAAGGCCTATCATCCAATATCAGTGTCTGACCTCACACATCCACTTCTAGATGAATGGACAAAAATTACCACAGATACACTCCAAAAACTTCCCAGAAGTGCGGAAGCTGTAATAGTTGCAAAGGAGGAACCAATTCCATTATTGATACCTATGGATTTAGAATGGGATGTTATAAAAGCTCCTGCAGGTTTAATATGTCAGTGGCCCAATACTTTTGTTATTATGGTGTATTTGACTTGATTTTTCTTTAGAAAGATGCATCAGTTTATCAGTTTTTGTTTCAACTGTATTTTGTAGTAGTTTTCACTTCATCGGGGTTTATAATCAGATCAGAAGATATTTTATGTTGTGTTTTTATCTTTTCAGGTATCCACAGAACAAGATGTCATCAACAAATACAAAAGTGTCAAAGAGAAGCAAGTTTTAAAGAGTCAGAAGAGGTTTGATAGAGTATACATGACAGTTTATTTATACAGTTTTTTTGTTTGTTTTACTGTGCATTATTTGCCTAATTCTTGTATTTTTAAACCACAATTTCTTGCTATCGTGTTCTTTTCCTTCAACATTTAGCTGTGCAGAGGAAAAGGAAAAATCTGTTTCTTCTATTAAGGATAATTCCCAAAGCACTCGGCAGATCAAAAAACCTGTCTACAGATTGGCAAAAGTGCATGCAACAGAGCAGAAACCCGTTAGTGAGGACAGACAACATTCAAAAGCAGAATCTTCCCGATTCCATGGGGAAATTTGTTCCAGTATCGCAAAGACTTATGTTTCAGGGAAAGAGAAAACTGTCAGTGGAAGTAACACCGTGGAAAGGGAACCCTCAAAACCCTTTTACGTCAGCTGTGCTCCTACAGTCCCTCAGAGAACAGAGAAGTCATTTAAAGGCAGGTTTGATGAAAAGCCTTCCCAGAGGAGCCTATTTAAATTAAAGAAATGTCTGAGTCCCAGTTTAGATTCTGCTGAAAAGAAAGAACCGAGGCTGGGTTTACAAAAGAGGAGGTGTATAGCTGAAGACCCATCAAGGACTGGAAATGATGGCAGCGCCTTCAAGACCAGGGAACCTACCTCCACTTTCCCTGAGGATTCTCTAAAACACAAGAGAAAGCAGGCACTCAAAAAGATGCACCAAAGACATCAAGAAAATGAGTCAAAGGCCAACAGAAGTTTGTATACAGATGCGACTAGTTCCTCTACCTCTGTCACAAAGAAGCCTTCCACTTCAGCCAGGCACACTGCCTCAGAAAGTAGCTCAAAGTTGACGATGCATGTCACACCTGTGTCAGCTAAAATGACTCAGTCATCATCTTTACCAAAACAAACAAGTTCTATGACAACCTGGGCGCCATCTAATTTCACGATTCCTAAAAAGCTTCACTCTGGACTGCTAGACAGCAAAAGTGAGATTAATGATGGTATATCTACAAATACTGGTTCCAAACACCATATTAAGCTTTCAGTGTCTAGGGTTTCAAAAAGCAGCTCTGAGAAGGAAACTGTGCAAAAAACCCAAAAGTGTTTGGATGTTACAGCAAAGTTCCCCTTTGTAAGACAAGATGTGAAGCCATCTTTGTCTAGCCAATCTCTAAAGACAGGTGATACCAACACTGAGCCATGGTACGACCAGGTAATAAAAGCATCACTCATTGAAAGCACTCATTCACTCAGCAAGAAAGAGCTGGATAGATATTTGTTTTAAAATGTGTTGTTCTGTAGATGCAAGTGGTTGAAGAGCTTCATCTTGCCCGCTGCGAGAAAAGATTGGAGGTGAATGTCACGGAGAGCTATGGGAAACTCACTGGTATGGACATAGATGCTCCAGAAGAGGGACCTGCAGACACACACCGTAAGCTTCACTGTTTACCTGAAACTGCCATTGTTTAACTGGAGAACGCTGACATTTTGTAAGCTCGTCGTGCATTAAATATAAAATCATTGCTAAATATAGTCTGAACTGTAAGTCTTGTTCATTTATGTTATGTCCTTGTAATGTACCTGCATCTAACTAATTCGATCCATAATTTGACATTTCTTCTTTTTTGAGTGACAAAAATCAAAGATATCTATAGTTATTATTTATTAATCAGCTTATTATCAATAATTATGTATTTATACTGCTGCAAAAACAGGCTCATTCTTTATCATGACAGGAGCGATCATAGGATTTCTCCCAAAATCTACAACTATCTCTTTAGTTTTAGACGCATTAATGTCCAAGAAGAACAACTTGCACCACTTTGTGGAATCCCCCACTTCAGGGCCATGATCAGGGTCACCACCACTCAAAAGAGACACAATTGCTGAGTCATCTGTGAATTAAAAAATATGGTACCTCACATTTTTGCTGTGGCACTGATTGGTGTATAGCAAAAATACAAATGGATAAAGAATCCATCCCTGGAGCAATCTTGGTGGAGGAAAGACCATTTGATAAAACACCATTAACTTTGAAAAGTTGTCACCTTCCAGCTAAAAACAATCCATCAGTTAACATATCAAGCCAGGATCAGCATTAACAAGCCTCAGGTCTTGATGCTAAAATGTGAGGCTGAATACAATATAAAGCTGAGGAACAATCAATAAAAACAAGTCATGCAAAAGTCTTATTGCACTCTAGTGTGCCAGTCATATTTAGTAAGGTGCCCACTGCATCATCAACACCCATTCCGAACCTGCAGGCAAACTGGAGTGGGTCCAGATTTGCCTGCATTGTGTTCAGAAGTGTCTCATTTACAATCTTTTTAAACAAGAAAACATTACAAAAGAGGTAAGTGCCATGGGCCTGTAGTCATTAAATTACTTTGGAGCGTTGTTTTTTGGCAAAGCCAGTGATTGAATTCTTCCAAAATTGAGGGCCCCTACAGACATAGAGTGGTAAATTAAAAATAAAACAGAACCTATCTGCTAACTGTTCAGCACAGTTTCTAAGAATATGGTCTCTGATGCTGTTGTGGCCAGAGCATTTCTTTTCTATACACCCCAGAAATGTTTCACAACCGTATCCTTATCAACCTGCACACTACTTTGCTCAGGAGCTACATTTTAGATCATTGAAAAAGTGGCGTAAGACCATACAAAGCAGAAAGAAGCACCTCAGATTGAAGTGAATCAGTTGTTTCTGCTTCTTGTTGCTTCTGTCCCACAGGTTTCATAGAAAAAGAATTACTAGAGATGACAACAACATGTTAAGAAGGTTAAAAAATACAGTACACCTCACAAGCACCCCCACTCAACTGGAGCTGCCTGTCGGCATTACCAGCCTACATGAAGATTAAACCATATATTGGCATCTAATTTTTACATTTTAACATTTGACTAATAGACAGTTATTATTAAAAAATACTACTGATGTTAGGGATGCTTAGCTGAAGTTAATAAAGCAGAAGTCCACAGAAAATACAATACCAGTGAATAACAATTACTTATTTGCAAATATTTTACTTTGTGTGATTTTATTTAGTGCATTGAGACTTTAATGCTAAGCAAGAAATTTCTTTCTATGCAAACTTATCTTTATAGGCAGACAGTCCCCTCAGCAGGACCTGATCCTTGTTCTGGACACCAACATTCTGCTGAGTCACCTGGACTATGTGAAAAAGATCCAATCTCATGGCTTTGGAGGTGTTTTGCACTATAAACTACTTCTGAAACAGTTGTTAATATAAAATGTGTTTCGTACATTATTTTACACCATTTCATGTTGTTAAGGTGGCTTGCTAAAGGGCATAATACCCTTTACCTTATCCCCTAGATAATATTTCAGTGTTTGACTCTTGGAATATATTTCTATCTCCTGTAGCATGGTGCAGTACATTTTACCTGTCCTAAAGTAATATGTTAAGACTATGAGGGGAACAGGTGGGGACAAGTGTTTCAATCTGAAGTATTCAATTTTAATAGCACATTTGTTGAGCAAGATGTTTGCAGACCACATTTGCTCCCAAAGAAATAATTTGAAGGCAAGATTGATATAATTTAAAGAGCACTGCTTTGTATTTTTTAAATAAGAAATGTAATGCCACTTCCATGTTTTTAGAATCTTTTATGGAAAAACTATTCACTGTTAATTGCATGTTGTGTTTCTACTTCATGATCTGTTAGCCCTGGGCTTTCCTGTTATCCTCATTCCCTGGGTGGTGCTTCAGGAGCTGGATTCCCTAAAAAAGGGAAGAGGCCTGTCATGCTCTGTGGCCCACCTGGCAACTCCTGCCATCTCGTATATTTACAACTCTTTAAAGACCCGGGAACCTCGCCTCTGGGGCCAGTCAATGCAGGAGGCCACTGATAGCAGGAGTGAGTTCTGAAAAGAAATTCACTGATAAAGACCCACGATTGCACAAGCAAATTAAGGGCAGATATTGTCTATATAGCATGTTCATGAGCTAAAATAAGATCTCATCCTTTAGCGCAAAAGAGAATAAAAACTGGAGTAGTTACAGGCAAAATGATAACCACTCAAGAGAAAATGTTTCATTTCTTTAACTGATTTTTCAGTTTCTGACTGTGTTCAAGCAAGTATTTTTTATTGCTTGACTCCTCACTGCACAGACTCTAGGTGGTGCTAACACTAAACTGTTTATCAAGAAGTCACAGTCAACATGAAATACGTTATGTGCCTCTCAAGGCCAAGTTGTGTCCATGCATTTATAATTGATCTATTACAACTGCATTGATATCTATTGATCTGCTTTTAAATTTTCAACAGTGGGAGTAGTACCTTTTCAACAAGACATGATAAAGGATATTAGGGGGAAATAAATCATTTAAAATAGACATGAAATCTCAATCATGTGTTTTCATTGTTGAGTCTTCTCCCTCCGTAGCTTATATAGAGGAAAACACATTTTGTGTACTGTTGTGTGGTGTGATGTGCTTGTACTATAAGTGTTAGGAATTAAATATGATCTCTTTATCTCATTGTTTTACATTTCTGTTCCTCTGTCTTTCCTTGTCTGCAGATGGTTTGATTGCTGAGAATAATGATGACAGAGTGCTGCAGTGCTGCCTGCAGTACCAGAGTCTGTACCCGGAGTGTGCTCTCATCTTATGCACGTGAGTTTTCCCTCCCTCTACAGTATACTGCTGCTGCTGCAGAGTGTGTCCTCTGCTGATAATGCACATGCATGTGACTGTGTGGATCCAGCCAGATAGTTCCAGTTGGGATGAGAGAAAGAAAGAGAGGCCCAGACAAGTCCAAGTCAAAGAATAGATCTGCTGAGCAAGGAATTCTGGGTTTAGTTTAGGAATTTATGGGCTCCCATTTGCTGTGGCAGTTATATTAATGTATTCACTTTATCCTTTTGACCTATTTTCCAGCACTGTTTGCAGATGTAGTTATTGATTGTTTTGCTAAATTGAATTTGTGGACAGACATTGTTTCACTGTTGCACAGTGAACCGGTCAGATAATTCTGGATATCTGTAATTATAATCGTCTTAATATTGTTTGTGTGTTATCACTGCCACCTGATTAAAAACATTCTTCCCATCTGTTCTCTTTAGTAATGATAAGAATCTATGCAGTAAAGCCCTCCTGAGTGGGGTGAAGGCCCTCTGCAAGAATGACCTGGGGGCTGAGGTTGAGAGATCTGGACATGGCATTCACATCCGACATAACATTCAGGCTCCCATACCGCTTCACAACAACGCTCAGGTCTTATCACCAGTGCTGATCAGGGATTGCCCACCATTCCAGCCACATAGTCAAATGAAAACAGACCATTCCGTGGGAGTCATACAGAAAGGTGTGTCAGGGATTAATGTGTTTCTAAGGCAAAACAGGAAATAGCTTTGACCTGCTCAATCATTGTGCAGTGGTTAATGGCACATATCCATCTATGCTGTAGCCATATCCACCCACTCTATTCTACTTTCCTGTTTTTCTGTCCCTCACTTCACCTCAGTCTGTATTATTTAGTTCTAACAAACTGGAAATGACAAAATAAAACAACTACACTCAGTTAGTATTACAGGTGCCAAAAGTGCATTTTTCATGTTCAGTTCTGATTTTGTGAGCTCTGCTGTCCTTGCTTATATGTGTCTTTGTATGAGGAGATGCTCTGCTTTATGTGTCTTCTATCTGAAAACGCTTTCACATATAATATGCATGTATATAACTGATTACAGACAATGAGCAGTTCAGTGAAGGAAATGAGAAGACACATTTAGGCCTTAGCAGATGTATTTCTGCACTAGAAGAATGTCTGCAGAAGGTGCTGTCTGATGTGTTAGAGGTGGAGATGAAGGCCGCTTATGAGGAACTCTGGCTAGAGGTAATAAACGTGGGGAATTTCATCACATCATTCACACTAAAAGTCAGCTTTATTAGTCATTTCTGCAAAATAAAAATAAAAATACAAATCAATTGGTCAAGATAGTTTAAATATGCTATTATAATAAGCTGCTTTGCATACAATAGGTAGCTATGCACACTATGCACATTTGACAGTAATGGGAGAGATGCTCTTGACTGACAAAGTCATGCTGCATATTAAACTGTTAATATAAATACCGTTATAAATAATGACTATCAAAATTACAGGCCATCATCTCATTATGTTTTTCTTTCTGTTAACAGATAGTTTATCTAAAACCACCTTGGACTCTTCAAGATGTCTTACATTGTCTTAAAAAGCACTGGATTGCTGTTTTTGGACAGTTTGTCCCACGGAGGAAACAGGAAACTGTTTTAAAACTCATCAACTTTTTCAACTCAGGTAGGCAGGTATTTGGTTGAAAGAGATGGAAATACTCTTATTTATTGCTGTGGTTATGAATAATCTGTCTATTATTAAGGCTGTTTTAGCGTGTGCTTGTTTGATTATATTTTTACTCTGCCTAACAGTTTTTGTTAAGGAAGGCAGCATCTGTGTGGACAGCACATCACCTCTTATGCTGTTTAATTGGGCACACTGTTAGTTGCTTGAATTTTGGCAGGCTTGATAAAATCATACATTCCAGAAGGAAGCATTTGATACCACTTTCCTTGGAACTGATTTCAACATTCCTGTGAAAGTAAACAGAATTTACCAGCCAAGCTGAGCCCCTTTATGTGCCTAAAGGCTAATAATATATAATTATTGTTGCCCTATATTAATTTAATTTTGACTTTGTGATTAAAATTAGTCAATTGTACAGAATAGTAAATTGCTATATGACTAAATATGAAATGTACAAAACTCTGCATTAGAATCAGAATCAGAAAACAATTTATTGCCAGGTACAATTAAGAACACTTTACAGTACTAGGAATTTGTTTTGGTATTTAATAAACAGTGTTTCCTTTACTCCTTGGCAAATAGTGGTGGTGAGATACTGAGTCATCCCTCAAATATAAGCCTTTCTCCATGGCTGTATGGGGGTGTGACGTGGTCTCCCCTGCACTGCGCTAGAACCCTAAAGAACTGCATACAGAATTAGGTCATCTGCTAAAGTGTGAGACTCAAATGTGGGTCAGAAAGCTGCTGAGTCGCCCACTGCAGCACTTCTGGGTCTCACTGCTGGAGCAACGCCATTTATTCTTACAGTGCCAAGTGTGTGTGTGTGTGTGTGTCTGTCAGTCTCGCATTCAGGTTATGTATCCACCTGTGTAGCGGTGACTAAAGCATAATATTTTTTTATTCAAACAAGAACTGTAATAGCTCAAACAATGTGGTTTTGCCCTTGGTCTGTGTATCCTTGGTTAAAATGCCAGATTGCTTGGTACCAAGCAGTCTGGTTCTGTGCCAGGAGGCTGGTAGAAGGGCGAGGAGGAGAAGGAGGAGAAGAAGGAGGAAAGGAAGGAGGGACAAACTGTATGTGGGGCTAAGAACAAATGTAGGAGTGGAAAAGTACTGCATGTGATTTTCTGGAGTCCCCTAAGCAGGCTGTGGGTGTGTTTTTCTCAATTGCAGCTATATTTGTGAGGACACACTCTTCACATATGTCTATAAAGTTAACAAATCTCATTTTTGGGGCTGCAGCTGGCATTGGGAGGTTAATAGAAAAGGTCATAGTTATGTAGCTATTAAGGTAAAGAATGCCCACAAGAAGTGAAAGATATATGGAAACATATGATATCCTTTCAAATATATGGAGAAATAACATGTGTCTATCTTGCTAAATGTTGATATGCTCTAAGTCTTCTTTCTTTTCTTGGACTGTGTGCATACTGAGCATACACAAGCTCACCATCAGTCTGAGCTTGTCTTTTATCTTCTAATGGATTCCATCTCTTTTTGCCATTTATGTTTCTGCTTGTGCAATCAGTTTCCACTTTATGAGGAACACCTAAATTACAGTAATACAACATCCTCTGTTTATCATCCAATAGCGCTTTATAATGTTAAGTGATTTAAAGTAGTGTTGATTCAGCATCATTTTTTAAGTTACAGTATGATTAACATTTAAATACTAAAATTAGCACATTTGTTTTAGTTATGTGACATTTATTCATTACTGACAAACTGTATCAGCTAATAGACATACTGTATGTGTTTGCGTGTTTTTTCTCAGGTGAAAGAGTAGACCATAGAACTGCCTCAGTGACTATTAAAGAAGCTAAAGAGCTTGTGAATGCTTTTTGGAGAAGTTCAAAGCATGTCCCCCATGCCATCTCTGTATTGGACAACATTTACAATAAGTTACAACCTCAGGTCAGTCAAGACTTGGTGTACTTCATTCACTGGATGTATATGTAGTATATTGTGATAGTTTAAAAACATGCAAATACCTAAAGATACAGCATGTTTATTGTATCAGTTTCTTTCATATATATTGTACCTGCACTCTACCTGTAATCTACCTATTTTTCATTTTCTGTAACAGTCTTTCTGTGGAACTATGGACCTTTCTGTGCAGGGAGAATCCTCTACTTATGATGTTGACATGAATGACAATGACCACAATGAAGACAAACAAGCCATATCTTCTCAGGTCTCTCACCAGGAAGTGTGGTCCGTATTTGAGCATATGTGGTCTAATATGTATCAAAGAAGGTGAGTGTAACAAGGATTTTTGATTATTGGAGTGTTGGGATTTTATTTGTGAATGGGAAGGACAATGAGGAGAAGAAGAAGGGGAAGGAGGTATAAACTGTAAGTTAGGCTACAAGTTAGGACTTTTCTGGATGTTTTGGATGTTAGAAAAAATGTTCCAGATTTCTTTACATCACTGGGGTTACTGAAGGATACTGTTAAACTGGAGGAATCCTAGAACACCAGCTACAGGCTTTTTCTACTTGTGTATAAGCAGAACACAAAGAGGGTGAAAACCTCTGACTAGCAGTCCAGTGCTAGTCAGCAAAGGAAGAGCTCAAACTCCTGGGTTCTTTTAAATTATCTGACTAGTCCATTTTCAGAGATCCAAATAACTGGAGTGAATATGCTGATGCAGTTATTGACCATGTTAAATTCTCGATAGACAGCTTTATTCCTCCTCATACTATTCGCTCCTATTTAAACCAGAAACTATGGATTAATAGCGCTGCCTGACAGACTAAAACAAAACATCTGCTGCTTTTAAAGTAGGTGATGATAAACTCTACAAAGAATCCAGATACAAACTAAGAAAGGCCATTAAGTTGGCCAAAAAATTATACTGAAACAAACCTGGGAGCTATTGCTGGACAGGGACTCAAGCTGCTTATGGCAGGGACTTCAAGCCTTAGCAGGATATAAGATGAGGCCTGGGAGCCTCACCAATACTACTTCTTCATTCCCAGATGAGTTGAATACGTTTTGCTTGCTTTGAGCATGTTGGGGATCCACTAGCACAGGGACAAATTCCCACTGTGAACACATTCAGTGGGACAATACATCAGTTGACAGGCTGACATGTGCAGAGTTTTTAAATCTGTTAAAAAAGGCAAATCTGGTGGCCCAGACTCTGCAGGTCCTACAGCTACATTCAGCTTTCCAATGTGTTTACAGACCTTTTTAACCTGCCACTATCTCTGTGTGGTTCCTACATGTTTTCAGAATGTCTCTACCCAAGAAATCGCTTACATCTTTTATGAATAGTTTTAGACTTGTGGCCTTAACATCTGTGATTAGAAAATGCTTTGAGCAACTGGTAAGGGCATACGTTATTACGTTTGTCAGCAATAATACTGACCCACTATAGTTTGCATACTGGTCAGACAGATCCGTGGATGATGCTGTATCACTGGCTTTACATGCTGTGCTATCTGGAAGCCAAAAACACAATGCTAGAATGTTTTTTGTTGATCACAGCAGTGCTCTTAATACCATCACGCCATCTATTCTGGTATTTAAGCTGGCTAGCCTTAGCCTCTTCAATTCCATTTGCAGATGGGAACATGATTTTTGACAGGCAGACACCAGACAGTAAAAGTTGGTAACACATATTCAGCTACCACATTTCTGAGTACTGGTGTTCCACAAGGTTACTGTCGCACAGGATTACCACTACCACAGCTGTAGGATGAAAGCACTCTGTATTATAAAGGACACAAGCCATCCAGCATATAGCTTTTTTCTTATCTCTCTTCAGAGAAACGCTTACACTGCATCAGCGCTCAGAGCACCTGCCTCGGAGACAGTTTTTTTTTTTTTTACAGTTTTAATCTCACTGCCTGAGATTACTAAACAGTGGCACTTAAACGTGGATTGTTTCATGCAATCTTTGAAAGCCCCTGTTTTTTTACATGCTATTTTGGTTTTATGTTGTCTTACTGCATTTATTAATTCTAGAATTGTATATTCATTTATTTACAGATTTTATGGACTGAGAGTGAGCCATGGCAAACCATTTTTCGTTACATTTTACTGTATATTGCACTTTTATATGTGTATATTGCATATTGCACTTTTTATGTGAAAGGCTAATTTATTGTTATTTAATTTTCTGTCTTTCATATTTGTGTATTTTTATATTTACAATTTTACTGTTCTAACTCCATGTTTTTATGGGGCATTGTACTTTTTACGTATTGGTTTATATAGTTTCATTTTCTTGTCTTTCCTATCTAAATATAATTATACCTGATGGAGCATCTGGACCTCAAGCACTTTCCCCCCTGGGGAAAAGGATTCTATGTAAAGGATTCTGCTTCTGAATTATATCCACATGACAAATGAACTAATAACTGATTTGCTAGCAAATATGTTGCTTGAAGGATTATGTCACTATGTAAAAGCTTGTAGTTATTGTAAGTGAAGAAATTGACTAAATGTAAAGCAGTCCATGAATAGTTACATGAAATAACTTTCCAGGACAAAAACAACACTTTGAAGTTTATTTTATGTATTTTGTTTTTTTTTCCATTCCACTGACCCCACAAAATCTTTTGTTTTCTGTTATGTTTTAGCTTGGAAGTGTTCAAAGCTCTGTGCTTTGACCCTCACACCATGCAGTGTGTTCAGCCAGAAGGACGTCCTCCACCACCACAGGATGCCTTGGTTTGTTTGCAGAATCTGTCCTCCATGGTCTCACAGCTGCTCCACGCTTTCAGCAGGTATGTCATGTCAGTTATTTCACTCATCTGCAATTTTCCACAATATCCTCTGTGTCACATTTGTTCAATATTCTGTTTGTTATATTTAATTTTGTTAACTTAGGTTTGCAAGTGATGCCTCCTGCTTCTTCTCTTATTTGTAGCTCTACCCCTTATAGAGAAATGTACACTACCACTCAAAAGTTTGGGATCACTTGCAAATTTCATTGCTTTCCAAAGAAAAACACATTTTCATGCAATCAACAAATAATTTTATCCATTTTGCATAGAATTTCTTTTTTTCTATATTTTTTCTATTTATATCTATTTCACATACAATTAAAATTATTTAGATAATTTTTAAAGAATGATCTACATTTTTGCGTAGAGGCCTTTTATCAGCAACTGTCAGTCCTCTCCATCAGTCTCCTAGTATGGCTGCTAATCCCAGTTAATAATTTTATAAGGCCAATTGATTCTTGGAAAGAAAAATTGTTCACAGGCTCAAAACAGCCCAAAAGAACGACCCTTCAGTCTGTTGTTGTGCTTAGAAAGGAAGTCTAATTAATGTGAAAAATTGCAAGGAAACTTAAAATCTCTTACCATGCTTATTAACTGCTTCCTTTAGAGAGCAGCCCAAACTAGTGCTAGCAAGAACAGAAAAAGGAGTGGGAGGCGCCAATGCACAATTGTACAATTTAATTCAATTTTTTTAATATAGTGCCAATTCACAACAAAAGTTGCCTCAATGCACTTTACACTGTAAGGTAAAGACCCTGCAGTATTAGAGAGAAAACCCCAACAATCAGACCATCCCTTATGAGCAAGCACTTGGGTGACTGTGGGAAGGAAGAACTCCCTTTTCACAGTAAGCGACCTCCAGAAGAACCAGGCTCAGGGAGGGGCAGCTATCTGCCTCAATTGGTTGGGCGGAAGGAGGAAGAGAAGGGAAAAACGAGAGCAAAGAGTGACACAGACTATAGGCGAAAGTAGACAAACTTTAATAACATGAAGCAGTGGCAAATACATGGGGAGCGAAAAGAGGTGGGTGGAGAAGAAATGCAAGAAATGCCCCCATCCCCCCGAATACAATCTGGGAAATGATTCCACAGGAGAGTCAGTAGAAGGATTTTAAATTCAATTCAGGATTTAAAAGGGAGCCAAATTTTTTCCCTAGTGCTGTGTAGTCCATGATTGTAAACAGAAGAGGATTTTCAGGAAATACTATTAAAAGTTCAGTTTTCAGCCATATGTCAGGACAAGATCAAGAGTGTGATCGAAATGGTGAGTTTGTTCATTTACATTTTGTGAGAAGCCAACTGAGTCTAATAATGAAATAAATGCAGAGTTGAGGCTGTAATTTTCAACATCTACATGAATATTAAAATCACCTACTATAATTATTTTATCTGACCTGAGCACTAAATTGGATAAAAGGTCTGAGAATTCATATAAAAACTGAGTAAGAGACAGGAGGACAATAGATAACAACAAATAAAACTTGCTTTTTGAGTTTTCCAGGTCAAGGTGATTGAGGCTAAGAGTGAGGCTTTCAAATGAATCATAACTCTGTCTAGGTATTTGGTTGATCAGTAAGCTAGAGTTAAACATTGCTGCCACTCCTTCTCCTTGGCCTGCACTTCAAGGATTCAGACACTTAGTGTGACTCGGGGGTGCTGCTTCATTTAAACTGATGCATTCTTCCTCCTGTAACCAGGTTTCTGTGAGACAAAACAAATCAATATGTTGATCAATTATTAAATCATTCACTAACAGGGACTTTGAAGAGAGAGACCTAGTATTTAGTAGTCCGCATTTAATTGTTTTGCTCTTTGGTATGGTTGAAGTGGTTATTTTTCTTTGTGAATTTTTAAGGTTTTATGGTTAACTCTTTTTTTTTTTTTTATACCAATTTTCAGTGGATTTATTTTAGGTGGTCTGGGAGCAGACACAGGATAGGGTTTGGGAGGGTGACAGGAGGAGAGAAACTGCAGAGAGACTGCAGTTTCTTCTTGCAGTTAAGACTGCAAGAAGACAAATATCTGGAAGTGTGTAGTTTAAGGCAACGGCGCCTAAAAGGTTGTCAACTGACAGCTGCACTAAATAGTAGCCGTCACTCACCCCTGTAAACATCACCAGTTAAGAGGCGACTTCAGGAAGCTGGACTTCATGGCAGAATTGCCAAGAAAAAGCCATATCTCAGACTGGCCAATAAAAAGAAAAGACTGAGATGGGCAAAGAGCACAGACACTGGACACTGGAAGAAGGTGCAGTGGACAAATGAGTCCAAGTTTAAGGTCATCGGATTAAACAGAAGAAAATTTTTGAGATGCAGAACAAATAAAAAGATGTGAAAGCAGTGCTTAATAGCATCTGTCAAGCATAGTGGATGCAGCATGATGGTCTGGGGGTCCTTTGGAGCTGGTAAAATAGGAGATTTGTAAAGAGTAGAAGGGACCTTGAGGAATTAAAGCTATCACAAGAATTTTTAACACCATGCCATAGCCTGTGGACAGCACTTGACTGGGGCCAGTTTCATCTCATAACAGAATAATGACCCAAAACAAACCTCCAAAATGTGTCACCAATATTTAAAGAATAAGCAATCAGCCGGAATTCAGACTGTAATGGAGTGACCGTCACAGTCTCCGAATCCGAATCGTATTCAAGTGTTGTGGGAGCAGCTTGACAGCATGGAGGAAGACTTCATCAAGCCAGTTCATCTATTGGGAAAAGCTCCAGGAAAGCATGAGGTGAAATCTCGTCAGATTACCTTGAAAAGTTGACATCTGGAATGTCTAAGGTCTGTCAGGCTGTAACTGCTGCCAAAGGTGTTTTTTGATGAAGGCAGAGTTTGAAGAACACGTTCATCATTTCCATTAAAATCATCATCATCATTATTTCCAACTCTGACAATGTCAGCATGTCCTGTTCATTTGCTATATTTCCTGTTCAGACTAATTTTGTGTGTGCTTCCGTGGAACATGAGAATTTCCAAGTGAACCCAAATGTTTGAGCGGTAATGTACGTGTAGAAGTGTATGTTATTATATATTGTGATAATATTAAAATAAAAAGGATGCTTCTAAAGTAGCACATTGTTGGCAAATCACCCACAGAACTTTTCACTGACATCTATGCATTTTTGGTATTGGCTTGATCATAAATTTCCCCACTTTGTAACCCTGACACTTAAAGTTTTCAGTGATTCATGGCATCATCTATTGCATTAAGTAATATGTAAGAAGCCAGTAGCTGCTGGTTATTCATGTTAGTGATTTAAAAGAATTGTCAGTAAAATTATCTCATGTTTTTTGAAGCAGTTTAGATCGAAAAAGTTAATTGAAATTAGGACACCGTTAATTCAGTGACATGAACAGTGTATTTCATCTTATAGTCATTGACTTTTCACTTTTGCCTTACCTACCAAAGATAAATTTTGTTATTCTTTCTGTTTGATATAATAATCAAACAGGAATTTTGTAATAATCCATCAGTTTATTTTCCCTCTGCATTATCAAAGTTACTGCAGTACACTTTTCATGCAAATTCAGCATTTTCTGTAAGTATTTCCATTTAAAAGTGTCCTCACATTTAAACGGACAGAAGCACTTTCTTAATAAGGCTTTTATTGTGAAACTTTGTGAGTTTGTGGAAAAATCAGTCGGAAAAAGTCAAGGGGAGAGATGGCATCAAAATTACAGAGGGAGCCATTAACTATCCCAGAGGAAAGAATGAAAAACAGAGAGAAAAGAGGCATCCAGGGTGGAGAGAGATGTGAGTAATATGTGGTAGCTGATGATGATGGTCAGGCAGAGAGAGGACTTCATGGTCTGCTCTTAGATTCAGTCTAATCTTTGGCCATTTCAGTTAGTTATAGTTTGCTAAGGCATGTAACCTCAGGTAAAGTTACATAAGGCCTTAGAAACATGCATGCAGCTCAAATGTGTGTGTGTGCATGTGGGCATTCAGGTACATAAACAATTACCGCTACTCTTCTGATTGTGTCTGTATAAATACATGGAGATGTGAGAGGCTTATAATTGTAGCTTGAAGCAAATAAGTGAACACTCTTTATCAGATGAACATCAATTCGATTAACCTTAGTGTTTTAAGCTATGTGAAAAACTGAAAACTAAAATGGGAACTTCTGTCAGTTTGAAGAGATTAGTGTGAAGGACATAGTTAATAATAATTTACCTTCAGTTAAAAATTCCTAAAGGGGATGTTTACGAGCTCAGAGCATAGATAATGATTATATAAATACAAGTCACTGCAGTATCTTCATTCCCGGAGATTATATTTAATGTTTTTAGATTAGGCATTTTACTTTGGTACCTTTGTCTGTATTTGCAGGAATCTTGGTTCACTTGTATACTTTGTGTGCAAATCTGCACACATGAATGTGTATTGGGCTCCTTAACCAGTGTTGCCTAGGCAACAGTCAGGCTAATTTTCATGTGTTTGAGCAGAGCTATGAGTCATTCCACACAGGCTTCCTCTTTCTCATTTTTCTAATTCCATGGACAGTTGATACGGATTATTTGGGACGCTTTCATTTCCTACCATTTTCTACTATTTCCTACTATTTCCTGTCTTCATTCTTCACTGCCATACTGTTATTTCTTGCTGTCTTTTTTATTTGTTTCTCTGTATTATCCCTACATGTTCAGTGCAGCTGTTTGTAATGCAGCTAGTGACAGTGGTGCGGGGTTTTTTTTGCATTTTATTCAGGTGCATTGTGATTGATAGTTGCATAGATAAAGCATCAAAAAAATCGTATACTCCTTTTGTTTGGACCTCTGTGTGCTAACTCTAAAATTTTGCCACTGCAGTTCAACTAAATCATAGAAGAAAATTATACAGGATCAGCTACAATATCCAAACCATCTTCCTTGTGCTATCACAGCACCCTTAACCTGTTGGCGTATGAACATAGGCTAGTTTGGGGTGTCAAGTAATGTCTAGCATCTGGGACGCTGGCACTTGATCTTCCGGGTCTTTGGGGTTGCAGGGTGAGGCCTCCATGGATCAGGTGTGTCTTGCACATTATGTGGATTCTTGTCTAGTTTAGGGTCTGAGGAACTGAGTTTAATGCTGTTGGCTCTTTGTCATGTTCCTTGAAACTAAGCATTTTTCTTAGCCTTTATTCATATATTAAAGTGCAAAAATGATGGGAAAGAGAGCAGGGTAATAATATGCTGAATAGGTCCAGGGACTCCTGACTGTGTCCATGTGGTATGCAGGCCACATTGTCATGCTGGGGACGGCTTCTGCCATCATGAAGTGATGGTGTGTTTTTGGTCTGCAGCACTATTTACGTGGATGGTACACGTCAAAGCATCCACATAAGTGTCCAGACTGAAGCTTTCCCAGCATACAATTGCACTTTAACAACATAATCATTGTTATTCACCTCTCAGTGGTTGTAATGTTGTGGCAGAGCAGTGTAAATGTTTTGAGGCATTTTAGTTAAATTTACTTTGTGATGTTCTCACTGTGGTTTCCTCTGGATGTTATGGTTTTACTTTCTCAGACCAGAGAAATGCATGTAATGGTAATTGGGGGTTCTAAATTGGTTGCATATATGGATGTGAGAGTGCTGTCGCCTCTGTCTCTGGGTGAGCCCAGTGATGTGCTGGTGACCTGTCCAGGATGTACCCAGCCTCTCGCTGTTTCAGCAGTGATAGGCTCCAGCTGCCCCAAACCTAAGGTGGATAAGTGATTAAGAAATGTGGAATTGAATTGTAGATTGTTCCCAGCAATATTTACCTGTAGCAGAAATAATATCTAAGCTTTGGATTTCTTTTTACAGTGTCTTGTCATCAGCTCCTGGATTAGAAGAAGTCCAGACACTGCTCAACATCATTCACTCCAATAAGGTCAGTGCCATGTCACAGTCATTGGTACAAACTTAGATAGCTACCGTGCAGTGGAATTTTCAATGTTAAGCTCTTTTTATTTAATTTTTTTTTTAGCTCATTTCATATGTTTTGTGTTTCAGATTGTAATTGAGCATTCCAGATTAACAGCCAAAGACCTTCTGGACTGTTTTTCACAACCAGACTATAGGTAAGCAATATGCACCCACATAACAATGATAATCGTATATTTATTGTTGTAAAGAATAAATGTAAATGACTGCTTTTGCACTTGGATGACCGTGTCTCTGGTAAAGTGGAGGTATTTCTTGACAAACACATACCTACTAAGGTGATATATGGATTTAGCAACACCTTACGTCTTACCAGGAATTGCATTCAAACGTTGTCAAAACTTTGCCCTCTTTGACATAGCATGTCTATGCAAGTATGTGTTTTTCCAGCCTTGTAGCTGTTACTCATAATAGTCATAATAGTCCTCCTTGTGCATGTCCTCTGCAGAGGGCTTACAATGACTGCGTCATGACAACATTTCCAAACATTTGTGCAACTCATTGTTAACGTATTTCCTTGAAGCGAAGCAATGCCCCTTTTATTATCTGGTAGGCATGCCTCAGTAACCACCTAGCTGCTGGTTGACACGTGCAGTTACTGTGTTCTTGTCTGCTATAGAAATAGAACTACACGTGTCTTGTCTGGTGAGGACTTGCATTGCACTGAAATTCTTAATGCTGGTCCTATATTAACGTTAAACAAGAGTGAATGAGAGATGCATCTTTAGAAACCTACCAGCTTTATTTTAACCATGCGCCTACATGGACTACCTTAAACTCTCATAAAGTAAAGGAAGTCGTGACTTCATAAGCTCAGCTGGGATGACAACTGAATAGAGTTTTGTGTCACCTTTTGTCAGTGTATTCTGGCGTAAAGAGCTTATTTTAACCTAAGGTCTGTCCCATTATTATTAAGATTTAAGTTCTAAGTATCTAATAGAAGGAGGTAAGGCTTGTAAGGAGCTAGAGGAAGTGTTGCCTAAATGGCTAGATTCGGGACAATGCACATAGCATCCTCTGCCCTCTCTTTAGTTTATGTAATATTAGACTTTACATTTACATCTTCTTTGAGATTATCTTGTCTGACTTAAGTACCTGTCAAAAACTGTCAAAATTAACATACTGTAGAACACAATCATCCTGCTTATGCTTCAAATTTTTGGCTATTTTTGATACCTGTAGCCTTAAAAATTATGTGGTTAAATTAAGGTAATTTGCAACTTTTGCTTAAGCTACAATCTTTACTGGTTACAGCTGTAACACTGATAGAGAAAGCATACTGTATGATTAAACTCCTAATAAATTATTAAACATGGCAAAATGTGTAGTGCTGATAGGTAGTAAAACTCACATAATGTTTAGATGATTAACATATTAAATTTCATAATGACTGTGCGTAAAAGACAACGGGCCTCTGCTCTCATATAGAAAAGAAATATGAAAAACATATTTATATGACCTCCAAAATGATGTTTTTGGTTTTTTTGTCTTGTATGTGTTATAATTATTTGTAATTATAAATATATTGTGAATCTCAACTTTTTTTTTATGTAGCTGCTAAGCTGATGGTTGCTGCCAAACAATATTTCATTATCTATCTATCTATCTATCTATCTATCTATCTATCTATCTATCTATCTATCTATCTATCTATCTATCTATCTATCTATCTATCTATCTGTCTGTCTGTCTGTCTGTCTGTCTGTCTGTCTGTCTAATTTCAACAGTCACTGATAAATCTGTGATACATACTGAAACAAACAGGATCAGCACGTCAGTACGCCTGACAGTCCACTGTGATATAACTCAGAAGCTAAACTCTAGCCCAACAGCTGCCATGGAAACAAGACACAGTATTATGTATCCAGTGAGTTATTTATTTCTTGTCCAGTTATTTGTCCTTTCCTCATACTTCTGTCTGCCTCTCAAGATCATGACATCACTCCAGCTTAGAAATGATTGACTTTAGTAGAATTGATTTAGTTTGCCTTTTAGGTCTTTAATCAAGTATGGCTCACTTCATATAAATGACTGTGTGTTAGCGTTGTGGGTGATGGTGATTGTTATATCTTCAGAGGTAAAAGTTGCTATATTCAGAGAACTAGAAGCTTGATTTTTCTGAATTTTAATGACTTTCTTGCCAGACGCAATAATGTGGAGCCATAGTGAAACTTGTGTATTATTTAGTGTTAAAGATAGCATTTTCCATGTCTCTTCCCAGAAGAACTTTGCATGTACTCATCAGTCACGTCATTTCAGCTTTCGTTGCCACAGTTCATGTTTGAAAGCAACAGATAAGCTCACTGTGTCTTGATTCTAAATATTTTATTTGTTACATGCACAGTGAACCAGTCTAGGACTTTACTTAGTGAGCGCATTATCAGTGCTGTTAAATATTTGATTTCTTTACTGAGTACAGTGGTATGATGTCATGAGTTACATAAAGCCTTTGGGAGCCCCGTTCCAGGAGCGTGTCTTGACTATTGATATGCAGTGTTCAGTATGTGAAGGTATCAGCTGATACTGTTTTACAGTGTCAGATTAAAAATGTGTTCTGCATTGCTTATCATTTTTGATAACGGATGCTTGTGGGCTTTGGAATACTATGAACAACACATTTAAAAATCAATGTCAGAGCTCTTATTTAAACTGGCATAGAAACACCAGGAATTCAGGTGTTTTGTTTTTTTTAACTGTGAACTCGCTTTAGCAAAGTTATTCATAAAGGAATGCCATTGTGTGTTCAGTGAAAAGGATATAGTACATAGGAAACACAGTGTACAACCCATTTTTGTGGAGAATCATCTATGCGCTTGTGTTTGCATAAGCCCTATTATTAAAGGAACAAAACTAAACCGATTCAGCTGTCATGTTTTTGTGATGTTTTGTGGCTTAGCTCAGTTTGCTAAAATACATCCAAGTCCAAAACACATTTAAATACATCCAGTGTTGTTTCTTTCTTTTTGTGCATCTGTGCCTCTTTACTTGATTTTCCTGAGGTTGTTTGGAGACATCTGTTTTTGTTTTTATGAATGTGGAGTTATTTGTGCAAGCCCAATGATTATATTGCACCTGGGTTATTATTTTTTTGTCATCAAGGTTGATGCCCAATTACTTTTAATGCAACCTAGGTTAGCTTCTGGTTACCACAGCTCATAAGTTGAACTGAATGGCTCTGTTATCCAGACAGAATTTATCACTTCTCTCATTTTCTCGTTGTGTGTATGTGAATGCTTGCACACATATTAGCCATATCCATGTTTAACTTTCTTATCGTTTCTTGCATAATGCTTTGACTCACACACTCAACAGATGTAGCGGTCACCCCTTTTGGCATTATCTTATGTCATAAAATTTACACATTAGCTTTATGTAACTCAGTCAAACTGAAAAAACAGAGAGAGGTAAAAACTACTCTGTTATTTCACAACCCTATAGGGAACAGCACATTGTTCAACAGAAAAAAGCCTCAGGCATTGCATTAGTTAATTTTCTGTTCATTATATTCAAGTGCTGCACTAAAGAGAGACTGCTTTGTGTTTGATAAGACAGATCAGTCTCCTTCAGTAGTAAAGGCTTTATTTCACCCTCTAGTGTATAATTGTTATTGAAGTATAAATCTTTGTCTGTGCATTACTTTAAAAAGGATGCACTACGCCTTTGCTTGGACTGATGAGCTAATGCCATGGCGAGGTGTCCATCGTCTGTCCATCCGTCCACACATTGTTCCTCCATGTCTTGTTACTTCACCTGGAGTAATAGTCAGATTTTGGTAAAACTTGCACAAAATGATCACCTAACAGGTCTTCACCCAAGTTGTGGTAAATGAACTTATACTTACATGTCACTCATTTCAGAAAGTGAAACCCATATATTATATAGATTCATTACGCATAGAGTGAAATATTTCAAGCCTTTATTTCTTGAAATTTTGATGAGTATGGCTTACATATAATGAAAACCCAAAATTCAGTGTCTCAGAAAATTAGAATATTAGATAAGATAAATTTTAAAAAAGGATATTTTAAACAGAAATGTCAGGCTTCTGAAAAGTATGTTCATTTCTATGCACTCAGCACTTGGTTGGACCTCCTTTTGCATGAATTACTGCATCAATGCAGCGTGGCATGGGGCAACCAGCCTGTGGCACTGCTCAGGTGTAATGGAAGCCCAGGTTGCTTTGATATGGGTCATCTGCATTGCTGGGTC